>VZRE01005235.1:86579-132821 GCA_013396775.1 Cephalopterus ornatus | reverse complement strand
CGGCGGAGGAGTCGCCGGCCCCGGAGGCGTCGAAGGGAAAGACTCAGCGCCGCGGTCTAGGTTGACGAGGCGGTGCCGGGTCACGGGGTCGGCCTCGGGGGATCTCCGAGGTGTTGTTTTTTTTTTTTTGACGGGATGCCGTCGATTCGGTGCGGGCGAACCCCTCGCTCCCCCCAGGGCTCCCCCAGGGCTCCCTCAGGGCTCCCCCAGGGCTGGCCCGGGGCTCGGCGGGGCTCCCTCAGCGCTCCCCGGNTCCGGAGCCCCCAAATTAAAGTGTTTCCACTCAGTGGAAATGAAATGTTTTTGCAAGATGAAACAGAAAGAAAATTGAGGTTTTAGGTAATTACTAGTTGGCATTTACATATCACAGGCTGGTTCAACACCTATTCATTTTCCTCTTTTATTTTCAATTTTTTAAAATTGCTCATTAAAACGAACACATGACAGGGACGGCGGGGGGGGGGGGGGGGGGAAAAATTGCTCTTCCTCTTTTTTCCTGAGGACTACAAAATCCAGATCTACTTTAAATACATTTATCTATAATTATCACATACAAAAAAGCCTCACTTAATTTACATGAATAGGGTGACCAAAAAAAAATTTAAAAAAAAAAAAAAAATTATAAAAGCCAAGAAAAAAACCCATCTGAGCTGTCAGCGTGTTGTGCCTGCGGAGCGCCGGGGCCAGGCTGGAGCGAGCAGCGATGGAGCAGCTGAGATTCCCGGTGTACTGCCATCCTAATCCCATCCACTCCACCCACCGGCTCAGCTGGAGCACCGCTGCCTCCTTCCCCTTCAACATATTTTCCCCTCCTTTCTCCTCTTCCCACTACAAAGAAGTGACTCCACATAGTCCCTGTTCCCAACTTCTTTGTTCCAGAGCCACTCCACACTTCCTCCAGCTGCTCCCGAGGGTGTGACCTCTCCACCTCCTTCATTCACACAGGAGCAGCCTTTCCTCACATAACCTCACCCTTTCCAGGGATCCTGGTCTGCAGCTCCAACCACACTTCCAGCTCGCTGGATTCTCCATTCAGATTCCCTTTGTTCGGTTAAACACATCTGTCCTATGCAAAGCCCTGAATTTTCCTGCACCCTTCAGCTTTTTTTAATTTAACCTTGTGAAAGTCTTGTTTAACCCCACAACGTGTTGTAGGATACCATTTGTATGAAAAACACTGTATAAAATAAAGTTTTATTGTATCATATGTTAAGGACATAAAACATCCCGGATAGAAGTGTACAGGAGCTGACATGATAGACTAATATATTTTAAGGTCTATTGTGTAAATATGTATTTAGGGAATTCTAAAGCATGGTATTATTGACCCAAGTCTCTCTTAAAACATATTGATATATGGAGTAAAAGCCCTTATGAAAAGTAGCAACTTCGTCTGTGTAGTAGTCACCTTTCAAAGTGAAATATCTCCGTCATCTCCAGTTTTTTATAATTCCATTGAAAACATAGTGGACGTCTTGACAGAATTCCTGTCTTTTGAAGAGGAATAATATTCAAGTTAAACTTACATGCATAAAACAAAAAAGAACCAGAAACTTTCACACATTCATTAAAAGAAATGTAAAATAACTATTTTTATTTGCAGAGAAAATGTGCTAGCTATGTATTTTTTTTTACTTCAGAAAGAAATACACCTCCAAATGAGACTTCATAACATCAGGTTTAACACAATAAAAACTGTTAGGGGGAAGTGATAAATGCTGGAAAAACATCTTATAAGAAATATGAGCAGAAGAGCAAACTAAATGTATTAAACTGATAATGCAGCCATAATAAATTTAACCAGTGAGCAGCACGAACCTTTTTTCTAGAGTTCAAACATTTTAACTTTTTACTGAAGAGAAATAGTCTCCCTTTCAGAGGGAAAATAAAATGTAAAAATCTCCTTTTTGCACTACTGAAGTTTAGGCAGTCCCAGTACCACCAAAGAAGGAATTGCAGCGGGGTGAGCAGGGTTGGGTGTGGGGGGGGATAACTCCTGCAATCCGACTGGCAGCAAATTATTCGAAGTTCTGCTTACACAAAAAATGGCAATAACCTCAAGTGCTGAAGGCAGGGGATCCCTGTGGAGAATCCATGGACCAGCAGGTCAGTTCTCCTGCTCTAGCTAAGGAATCTGGCCCCCAGGTGGGTGAAGCCAACGTGCCATGACCAAACTGATTCCACGGGATCCAAGAAAGATGCCAGAGGGAAGGTCAAAGCTCAAAACTTTGTAAAGAGAACCTGATTTTTGTAACTTTTTGTGACCCAATTTACACATCTTGCTTCGTCTCCCTTCTTGCAGGGGGAAGCTTAGGGATCACCGGGGCTCTGTGCTGTAAAATTAATGCAAGTGTCAAGCTGTTGAGCTGAATCGCCCCGCAGGAATGTCATGACTCAGTGTCCAAGATGCTCACTACAGCAGAACCAAGATCAGTGCCTGGCTCCACAGCTCCACAAACACCGGATCCAGCTGCCAGGGCAGCAGCACCTCCAGTCTCACCTTCCTCCCTCCTCTCCCCATATCACCACCACTGCAGAGCTCAGGCACAGCAGCTCTCGACAGAAATCCCTTCTACCCCGTTACCTTCACGTGTGTAAGAATGTAAAAAACAACAAAGCTCTAATTTATTACATTTCCATTCTTTTAACTACAGGGCAGGCAAGGACTGCTGGAGGTGCATTCACACGCCAGGGAACTGGAGGAATAGGTAAGGGTAGGAAGTCCTTGTCACACCTAACAACTGTGCCTCAGTTCTTAAAATCACTGTGGAATGGGAGACTGCAGAAGGCTGAATCAATCAGAGATGCACTAGAACAGGATCACTGTTCACACTTAGATTCTTCTCATTCCACAGTCAAAGGATTGGAAAATACCTGTGATACAGTGGTTTAGATTCAGTGCAAGGGGAACAAAAGCAGGACCCATCTGTGGAAGATGCTATAAAGACGTTTTAGATTGAAAAGACTCAAATGGACAAGTAAACCAGCAAGTTCATTCTGCGAACCTGTGATTTCAAGAACCCCATTTCACAGAATTTTTAATCCATGGGAAATGTAGATTAGAAAAGGAGTGTTTTCCTTTCAGCAATAAACCCCCAAAAAATCAGGGGTGAAGTCACGGGGCTATGATGGGTTTACGATAGAATAAATAAGGAGATACTGGAGAAAACTATTTGGATCACCAGAATCTAAGAAACAAAAGGTTTCACGTCAGAAACACGAAAGAAGCTGGAAACTGTGACAGATGCACAATAAATCATGCAAACCACAGCAGTTGGGAAGAAATAGAAAAAGCAGAAGAACTTAAAACACTGCAAGACCTTTTTGTAAATTTAGTATTTTACTTAGAGCTCTTTGGGACCAGACTGCTCCTTTTACTCTGCATTTGCCCAGTGCCTGCTGCTGGTCTGCAACCGGCCTCCTCGACATTTATTACAACACAAATAATAATAAAGGCTGAGCAGACCATGCACTTTGTTCCTGCTGTTAATTGCCCCATTAAGGGAAAAACGAAGTAAGGGGCAAGAAACCTGATTGGCCAGAGCTGCCTCGTCTGTGGGGACTGCCAGTGGAATAATTTTATAGATCCGAAAGCAGCTGCGCCCCTTGCCTTTGTCCAGTTCTCAGCAGAAAGGAGCTCGCACCACACAATTCCCCCCTCAGAGGGAGGAACTTGCATGTCCAGCCTCAAAAGCAACTCAGCTTCCCTGTCAACTCTCAGGATGCTTCCTCTGTAACAGGAGAGAAAAGATAAAATGGCAAACATGAGGAGCATTTCCACAGTAGCTGCCCAGACCATCAATATCCTGCAAGCAACGGGCCCACTTCATTTTCCCCTGAGGTCAATTCGGTGTTTTTCACGGATGTTACGTTCACTACTTAAAGAAACAAAGCATGAAGGTGTCAGGACAAATTCAAGATGCTGCTCAACCAGTCCAGCACTGCATGTCCCAAAAAAATCCCGGGTACTGATCACCTACTCCTCTCTCTTGAAACACTTGCGTTAGATGCCACCATCCTAAACTGAGTTAAAATGTCCAAGAGGATTAGTTCTACAGAGAATTAAACTGACACCAGGGTGCTTCTCCCTAATTCCTACACAGAAATTTAGGTCCAAAGCAGGAAGGCCTAAAAAAATCAGAGAAGGTTCAAAACGGCACTTCTACTGGTTTTTATTTTCCTTAAACCTTGGCACAGCCAGCACATGTCAGGGACTATTATAATTATACTCTTTACGTGCTGAAAAATTAATAAACAATTACTCACTTCGGGGGGAAAAAAAAAAAAAAGAAAGCAGCCATTTCCTTGACAAATGCTGCAGAAAGCATCAACAATCTCTCTGAAATCTGGGTCCACAGCAGGGAATTAACACCAAGGGAAGAATGGCCACGGCTGCAGCCAAGAGCTGGCCCAACTGGAAACCTGAGGCTGTAATTCAGCTTTCTCAGGAGTCTGCACCTCATCCAGAGGAGCTACAAAGCATTTTTATATCTTTGTAACAGGAAAAAAAAAAGTAGATTCCATCTTTAACGTTGCTTTGGCCCAAGTACAGGCTGGACAATCAATTTCTATTAGGCCACAAGGTCCAAAATTGGGGTGTTTGAGATGCACTGGTCTCAATCCTGCTAGGCCAAAAAGGGCTTCCACACTGCCTTCCTGGCTGCAAACTGAGGGCTACCTCTGCTGTGGTAGGAAGTCAAGCTCACCTTTCCGGGAAACCATGAGAGAGATAAAAAATACACGCCTTCCTGAAGAAGTGAATGAGGCAGCAAAAATATGGGACCTTGATAAATTCTTACACAAATTTATTTGCAGCCTAAATTTTGATTAAAATCTGCCATTCAGTAGGTTCTTTCCTAAAACACAGGCAAGTTCTGCATTAACTTCCTTGAGAATACAGAGGGAACTCAAGTGCACTTGCACTGAAAGGCTTCCAATATTCTTAAAAAAAAAATAAAAATTAAATAAAGCTAAATAAATGCTGCATATCCCTTTTTAAGCAGCCCCACTCTACTTGGTTTTCTCCCCACCTTAAATCAATGGTAACCCAATTGCAATGCCTTGCAGCTCTGTCTGAGAACTAGTGGAGAGATCAACGCTTTTTATCTTAAGGATTATGGATCACTCCTGGGCTGACTAACACACCCAGCAGCCCATTAGAACCACCACAAAGGGCACCCTGATCCTCCTCCCACCCCTCTTGACTTGAGAAAGTAGCATATAAAACTTCACCCCTTCACGTTGCAGCTCTTGGCCTGCCTGCCTTGTTTCATACTCTAAACACACCGAGATTTATTAACCTTTACAGTAAAAACAAATAAAACGATGATGAAGTAAAACCACAGTGATGTAAGGGCTGCAGCTCGCACCGTTTATCTGGGGAAATCCAATTAGTGCTCAAGTGGCAGAGATACCTGGAAAAGTGCTCACAATCAAATCAAAAAAAGATACAAAAACATTAACCTGATGGCTAAAAACTCCACATTTAAACATTTAAAGTAATAAAGGTCCTTTTATTGAGTATTTTCTATATTTCATTAGGTCCCAAATTGATGAGGAGACCTAGAGATGCATTTCCTGGGCTTTTGGATCCTTGGACCAAAAGCTTGACTTTGTTGTTGTTGTTGAAAAACAAACAACCAAAAAAAAAAGAGTGTTTCCTGCTAGAATGGCAAACTTCTTTCTGCAGTAGCAGCTACAGCACCAACTGCACATGCAGGAAGTGCTGGGAAGCTCGTGAAGATATTCTTTGATGTGACACATTCATCCTGTACTCACCATGACGTGGGCAGAAACGCTGTTTGAATTATTTCTGCACATCAGGGTATCTGGATTTACCAGAAATTCTCTCAAAGCCATGGCCTCGTGTGTCCCTCAGCTGGGAAAGGAGCCACATGGGAGAGAGGGCTGCAGGAAAGACAAGTACCCAGGGCACACCCTGGCTCAGAAGAGATGGGAACTGCACAAACAGTGAGATTAGTCCAACCCCACAGCAGCAGGACCCTCAGATTAGGTCTGATGACAAGACTTACAGAAAAAGCACCCAGCACAACGTCCCTGCTGCGTCCTTCTGAATGCTGTGACTCTGCTGCTTTTTGTCAGCGTTGAACTCACTTAAATTTATTAAAAGAGAGAGTCACTGTCGATGAACAGAAGAGCAAACTCCCGTTTGAGTAACAATCTCTCTGAAAGCACTTTCTGAAAGAACAGGACACAATAATACTTCATAATTTTGAGAACACCTAACAGAACCTTTCCCCCTGGTTTTCTTATAGCACAAGGTTACACTTGCCCCCAGTCCCCACTCCTCATGCTGCTCTCAGCCTGTACCCAGAGGGGTTGAAGGCACACATTCACAATAGACTGCACTAAATGCAACATAAAATGCATTTAAATTCCATTCCCAGGTGAGTTAAAAGAAGCAAACTTCCTTGAACTATGGAGGAAAATAAGCTGTATTTTGTATTTTTTCCATCTGTTTTTAAAAGTTCAAAAGTCTTTACTACCTTTCAGGGAGAAGATTTCATGGTAGATCACTGTCGGGATTTTTACTTAATGCTAACCTTTAACTTTCTTTTTTTTTTTTTTTTTTTTTTTTTTTTTGTAATATGAATCCACTGCTCAGAAATAAATTTAAGACTTAAGAATATCATATGAACAGCTTGGACTGTACTGGGTACCAGAAAAAAGAGTTTATTTCCTGACTTTTCTGTTTCACTGGGCTGCTACTCACACTCACATGCTCTGAACTCGCCCTATGTGTGGTATTCCCCTTCTGCAGAGAATATTCATGAATTAGCTTTTAGATGCCAAGGGCAGCAACTTGTCTTCAGGGAGCAATTTCTACATCTCTTTAACTTTTGTGCTTGGTATGTAGCAAATTACGAAGAGGAATGTCATACCTGGAATTTGCACGCTGAAATATAAAGTGTTTAAAATAAAAAATTAAGAAAAAAAATTCTTTTATCAAGCAGATTCAACCCAGCAACGTTTAGATTCCCCTCCTCTCCATCCCCTGTAACCAAGAGGGATGAGCACGGGGTAAGAATCAGTGGTGAGAGACCTCCTGCTCATGTCTGGAGTACAAAGAGTCCTGGTTTATTATTCTGCATTTGCATGTGGCAGCAAATGTGTAAATGTTTTAATAATACAAAAATCCCAATAGAGTGGAGGAGGAGGATATGAAAGAAAGAAATACAAGGACATTTACTTTCTTGAGAGTGAGATAGAAAGGAAAAGAGAGAAGGAAGATGACACGATAAGGGACAAAGCTTTCTGGGGTGTATCTGGAAAAAGCTAAAAGAGGAATCATTAGGAAGCCCATAGTGCATCTCCAGTGATACAGTGCGGATCAATTCATTTAACACTGCCCTGTACATTTACAGAAAAGTACTTTTGATATAATAAAGGCTCATAAACACACAGAAATTGGGTTAGACCTGTTTCGAATTCCTGCCAAACAATGGTTCAGAAAAATGAAGCTCTATTTTAATTAGCTCGACTCAAGAGTGATTTGATAACAGCAGATGCTGTCTGGATGCTTTCAGCTTGATGGGCTCCACATACATGAACTTAAGAGTGCCTTTGATGCAATTAGGTATCTCTCTCTCCTGTAACATGTGTTAAGCTGAACCAAGGCCTTGTGTCTCTTTAGCATCCTGAACTACAGGGATTTGACACTCCTGGTTCTTCCCCAAATGAGTGGAGCTAAAGAGAAGCAGCTCATCTGGGGCTTACCCACACAGCTCCAACAACTTGAGCACAGAGAGGAACAGGCACCAGTGCAGTGCCCACAACACAATATTAAGGTCTGTCTCTACCACAAACCACATTTCCTGGCATGTCATGTTCACAGGCTTGGTTAGTCCCAGTCAAAAACCTGCCCTGTTAACTGCTGCTTCAACTCATGCCCTTTTCTGTAAAAACAAGAGGGATTCAGTAATATTTCCATACATCCCTCTCAATCTTATCTTCCCAGAAGCTCCTTCATACACAAGCAGTTCCACTGGAGCAGCTCCCATTCGGTCATGGGATGGCTCTCACACCATTTCCTTTCAGAGACAACTTCTTCTATTCCTGGAAATACTTGTGCACTGACATCTTAGAGACCCCTTTGCCTTTCTGGAAGGGATGCACCCACCTCACTCTGCAGCCAGAAAGCACAGGCATTTGCTAAAGGACACATGCAACATAGGAGCTGTTTAATGCTTCAGGGACAAGGCTAATAGGAGGTCTTGATTTGTTAATTATCTGTCAGTTTGTCACAGCTGGGCTGCAAGGAGTGGGTGAGGGGGAATCTTTCTGCTTGGTTCTTTCTCTAAATGCTGAATTAGGCTGTCAAAACCTTCATCCCACCACAAGAGGCTGTGAAAAGAAGAGCCAGACCATCCTTTTCTTCCTCCTTTTCCCAGCAGGATATGCTGCTTCAGATGTCCTACTCTGCCACCACGCCTGCAGAAACGTATATGGCATATATAAAGTGACCTTCACACCACCACACCATGCCCAGTTTAGTCGAGGGACATGAGCAGACTCGAGCAGGATAAATCAGAGAGGAAATCCCAGTGCCAAGGGAGCACACAGGAGGCGTTTATTCTCTAAGGAGCCCTAAAGTTGCTCCCTGCTTGAATCAGCAATTTCCAAGCAGGGTTTTGGAAGGCCTGGCCCCTGCGAGAGCAGGCAGAGAGATGTCCATGGAGTTACAGAGATAAAAAGGTGCAGTAGTGTCAAGATTCCCTTCCTTCTCACATCTCTGCCCCACGTAATTCTCTAAGTAGAGGGAAGAGTTCCGGCTGTGAAAAAGGATAATGCCTGGAATACCCCCACGGAGACAAAGCCAGAAACGCAGAAAGCAGGCTGTGACACAGCTCCAGAATTTACCATAAATGCTTCTGCCTCCTCAACCCAGCTAAATGTGGCCATTAAGCCACGGGAGCCCTGGGAGATTCCCACCCACTCCTCTGTTTTCCCTGCAGGTCACGTCCAGAGCATCCCATCCCTCCAGTCCTCTCCTCAACAGGCCCTGGATTATGAAAAATCCCCCGCAGGAGCTTCCCACATCCAACAGACACACCCCTTCCTACCACCAGCGACGCTGCGCCCTTCCAGGTGTGGGAGGCTCGGGATTTATTCCCTGTGCACGGGGGCACTGCCTGCTCCAGGTGGGAAAACTGAGGCATCAGAGCTATAAGCTCACCTGAAGTGGAAAAACTGACCACAGGAATTCCTCTGGTCATCACAACTGTTAAAAAAAGGTGTCTCAAGGTACCAGTTGTGTGTTTTACACTTAGGACAGCCAAGGAGCACACACATGGTCGGCACACAAGTCATATTCTCAAAGCAATTTTCTTCAGTGGACCATCTTTTCCTGTAGTTAAACAAAACTGGTGCTTTTCACCTTTTGATCTAGAATCCTTAAAACCAACATTTCATTTTCTAGTGTGATCCACCTGTACAGCACTCCAGCAGTCAGGGCAGAACAAGACCTACAGTTTCCTCTAAATAATTCTACTGATCATTTAGTCCTGAGCACTAAAACTAATGATATGTTTTGCACAGACAGTCATACCTTCGCCAGCTGGGGTCTACTGAGAAATCCACTGGGGACAAAATAACTGTCTCTATCTTTCATCAGGTGAAGTTAATAAATCCATTTGGGGCAATATTTGCAGAGCTTGTCCCTGGAAAATAAAATTTGCTAAAGCACTGCTTCTCCAACTTTCTGCAAGCTTTTTCACTCATCTGTTGTGGTGGCTCATCCCACATTCCTCAGCTGAGGTGGCGGCAAGTTAGTTCCTCAAGGAAAATGAGAGTTACTGGAATAAATGCTACCTCTTCAAACCAGGAGGAACAGAGCTCCTTAGAGCAATTACAGGTAGAAAGCTGTTTACCGGCGAGTGACTTTGTGACTTCCTTTGAAGCCTTCCATATCCCTCTGGGGTTCTAACCTAAGTTTGAGAAATACTGCTTTAAGGAACTTCCCCATAAAGAGCCATGGCACTGGTGATGACAATGTGGTGACATGGCACTGTTGCCCACACCTACAGAAGAGTTCAGGAGCATTTTCCCAGCAGTTCCTGGTGGCCTCAGCCCCTCTGCCTCCAGCAGCTCTGCCCCACAGTGATCCAGGCTCCTGGGAGTTGGGATGATGCTGGAGATAACGACCCAGCATCGATAATACAACCAATGCAGCAGTCAGCACTAATTATCCCAAACTACTATAGGGCAAGGCCTGTGTCTCTTGAAACATCTGCTTCTCAATCTTCTGGTCTTTAATAAAATCACCCTCCCAGCCATTGGGTGTAACTGGTATTGTACATACCCATGTGCATGCAAAAACAGAAATGCATAAGGAGAGATTCAGGTCCTCATTAAAAAATGGAATAAATAAGAATTCACCAAGGAATTCTGCCAGAGTCTGATTTCCAGATCTGGTTCTGCTGCATTCTTGCCCACAGCCTGCAGAGCTCTGGGTGCCTCCCTATCCTTCTCCAGCTGCACCATCCTCTTCAAATTCAGACTTCTTGCACCTATAATTACTAGGTGCCCTGTGCCAGGCTCCTTTAATTAACCAACCCAACTCTTCTCCCTTTGGGATCAGACTAAGCTCTTTTTTATTAGTTCCATCATTAGCTCCATCAGTATCTAGGCCTAAGCAGGATACCTTATACCACTCCACGAGTGGGGCTGTAGGGTGCAAATGACCTCCAAAGCACCTGCCTGCAGGAGAGGCAAGGAAAGCAAGGCTGTGCACCGAGGAGAAACGGCATGAGGGGTGGAAACACAACCTTTCAAATTTAATTACATCAGCAAAAACAACACAGCTCAAAATCCTCAGGAAAATGCCTTGTGTGAGGGGACCCTTGTGTTCCCTTTAGGGGCTGCTACAGTGCTGAAGGTGGTTCAATCCAAAGAGGGGCAAAACCAGAATAAACCCCCTTATTTGTGATTATACCAGAGCCAACCTTGTGATTTTCAGGGCTCCAAGAAAGAGCCAAGCATTCCTGGAGAGAACTATTTCCCCAGGCCTCCCTCTCTCCAACTGACAGTCTTACCAGTTTCCATTCTCTGAAGCTGTTTCACCCCATTTCTACACAACCTGCAGCCCACACGGAGAAAAACAAATGTCCAGCTGCCCCCTGGCCCACGAGGTATTCTACAAGTACGTGTTCATGCATGTGGTGGAGAGAGGACGGGAGGTGGGAAGCAGAAGAGCCGGGTAATGTCCTGGGATTTCTCAGGACAGGCGGTCACTCCAGTCGCACAGCCCGACTTCCCCAGAGAGTTTTCTCAAGGAGAAACCAGCCATCGATCCTGGGACACACAACTTCCAGGACCGTTCCTTATCTCTGAGCAGCTTCTGCCACGAATTCCTGAATGCGCTTTAATGTTTAAATTATTAAATGCATTAATGTATTTACATTATTCAAGTCTTATGTGCATTTTTCTAAGATAATTTATGTATAAGAGCTTGAATGTCCATGACTGTTAATGTCTACAACCCTTCCTGTTCATTATTGATTCTGGAAGGGAAAAAAAAAGGCAGTGTTTTAATGCCTTATTTTTAATGTATTAAGAGTCTGAATAAGTGCATTCTCTTTTTTCTTTTGTAATTTCATAATTTAAGTAGTGCATTTATTAAACTGACACAGTATGAATTGTGGTGAAGTCTGGCACAGGTCCATGCTGCCAACGCAGCCCAACCGACCATCACACTGCTCTGCAAATCAAGCACAAGCTCAGCTCCTCGTACTCCAGCTTCCACTCCCTACCCAAAATCAGAAGGGACACAAACTACAAAGTCCTTTTCAAACACGTTTTCTTTGCTATTTACATGGTTTTTCCCTGGTATCCCCATTTTAAGCCGTTGAAAATTTTTTTTGATGCTATTGATGAGCTGTTTGAATGCAAACCTGATTTTTCAATGAGCTCTGACACACATACTACAGTTTAAAAATGTCTATGGTACCTTTTAAGCCCTGCTCTTCAAAAGCTCTTCAAAAAACTAAACTGAATATCATTTTCTTGTTCCTACGCCACAGTTGTTGCATCATAAATCCAAAAATTCGCTCCCAGCTTAATGTCCACAGGCAAATTACACCGAGAAATCAGGTCAGCTCCACTGCTGAACCACAGTCACTTCCAGAGCAGAAAGTAGAGCCATTCAGCAATAGCCGCCCATCCTGCACGGCAGTTTGGGACACGAATGCTACAACAGGCAACAGAAACTGCAAAAAAAACAAATCAGCTCACACACAACACACTCCACCCACACTCAAATGGTGTGTATGGACATGCACTTTATATATAAATTACGTGTAAATGCCTCAGATGTTTATAGCCAAAAATACCACTTCCCAAGTCCAGTTTTAACTGCCAGACAAATCCACCTCCAGCCGAGCCTGCACAGAGCAACAGTGACACCCGATGGCTTTGAGCTTAACCTTGGGACACGATTCCCCGGGAGAAGAACCCAGGGGCTCCGCTCCCTCCGCCAGTGCGGTGGCCCCGACTCCAATCACATATCAGAGCAACTCATCAAGGAGCTGAGCTGCAGAGAGATAAAACTTGCTGTACGTAGGCACTGCATGTAATTAAGAGTGTGCATAAGTTTCACAGTGCATTCTGCATAATTACAGCCCTGCCTGGCACCGCTGCCAGTGCGAGCATGAACACACACGCACACACATAATGTATGCACAATATTGTGCATATGGACTTGGGAAAAGGCAGGGAACAGGGAAAGTTGCTGGCTGTTGTTTTAAGAGCTGACTCTGCCATTTCTAAGGTTAAGTTTGTGTTTTTTTGCTACTCATTACCATTCTTTAACTGTTACAATTTATATCAGCATATAATGTTAAATAATTACAGGGAGCGGAGCTCACTCTAGCGAGGATATAAATGCGCTGTGGGATTCTACAGATTTAAACAAATAACACTCACAGCAGGGGGTGAGCAGATGAATTAGCATTAATATCCTGCCTGGGAGATCCCAGTGCAGTGTTATGGCTTAAATACAGATCTTTTCTGTAACAGTCAATATGACAGCTACCAGCAATACGGCCCTGTACATCCACCAGTCAATATAGAGCTGCAGCTGAAAGAATGCCCTCGTAACAATCCATACGGCAGCCAGTTAAAATAAATAACTTCCTTTTAACAGTCTATATCGCAGCCAACTGTATTAAAACCTTCCCTTTTAAGGTCTATACAATAGTCAGCTAAATGGAAAAATTGGCATCCTTCTTGGCAGCTCCAGAGGGAAGTCAGGCACCGAAAGGGCGAGAGGCTGAACTCTCCTCTCGTCTCCTGGGGGAGAGGAGGGTCCCTCCACATCTTGCTGGGGAATCCTGCTCTGCTCTGCCACAGCAAGGACAATTTCAGCCTCCAAAGCCATTGCTTCACTATCTTTCACAAGCCATTACATTCACTTTAAAAAAAATAAAGATCAAAACCTAATACTTTCCCGACTGGAGTCAGGAATCAGGCAGACCACAGCTGTCCAGCAGTAGCCAGCACACAGATCCATATTTCCTCAGAGTAGAGGCCAGTGTGCCTTTTCCAGCACTTTTACCACTGGAGAGATGCCCCATCTCAGGCTAAAAGCAGAACTCGGACTTGAACCCTCTGTTTTAAATCAGCAGCTGCTTTTTCACTCTCTAACAAGAAGCAACAGGCTGAGGTAGGCTGGGAACCTGCCTCCCTTGGACCAGAGCACAGCACTTCATTGTGCAACAGCAATTGCAACAGACCAGAATGTAAATCACGACAGAAACTGTTACAAAGCACCCAAATTCTGAGAAATGAACTGGAGGAAAATCCACGACCACAATGAATTCTGTCACCAGGTCCCTACGTACGCGTTTCCATCTCGGGTCCAACCCTGTTCCCACGTACGCAGGGTTTATGCTGGTGTCCCTCTGTTCTGCTGGGAGGGGGTAGCTGTAAATTCTCACTGCGAATTAACTGACCTGCAAGACGTACCTGTAGAACTTCTACAAATTACAACACCACTTCTTGAGGCAAATTAGAAAGTAAAACACACAAAAAAACCTCATAAAGCACTTAATACTGAGCTTAGAGTTTACAAACTGCTGTACAAGCAGTAATAAATCTCTAGAAAATTAAATGTGTAGATATTTTCATATTTTCCATACTGCTACGGGATTTTATTGATAGGGAATTCAGCCATTAAAATAATACATTTGCTAGCTTCTTATAAAAGAAAGGAGATAGATGACAATTTTGTTAGAAATTGAAATGATAAAGCAGGAATGGTATTTAATCTTTAAAACTCTACAAATTAAAAACATCTGTCTGCTTTCTTTTTAAGAAACCTGTCCCTTTGGGTATATATTAAAAAACATAAACACAAACCAGGGGCCTACAATCCCACCAGATGTTTGGCACCTGGAGCCTTTTCAAGTAATTGACGGAGAAAATAAATATTTTTTTTCAGGTAACAGGAAAAAATTATCTCTAAAATCTTTCACGTTGTCAATGTTTTAATTTATTTTACCTCAGATTCTAAGGGAAGGCTGCAGCTACAAACACATTCCAGCTTATAGCCTCCCAAATTAAAAATAAATACACACCACCCCTGCTCCAGAAGTCATGGTTTGAAGCTTTGAGCATATTTTGCAAAATGACAGTTATTAAAAACAACAAACATGCATCACTGTGAGTCATCTGGTTTCCAACTTCTGAGTCAAAAGGGGCTGATTCCACACAAACTGAAACCTGGCTCTGCGACGAGTCGCATGTTTAACGATTGGTATCTCTGCACCACAGCTTCAGAACAGGATGTGGAAGGAGAGAATGAAGAGGAGATGGGAGAAAGGGGAGGGGAGGGGAAGGGAAAAAACACTTTTTACTGGTCCCAGTGTCACTGCAAATAAAGACCATGTCAAGATTTAAACCATAATAATGGAAAGGCTATAAGGTCCCTGCTATAATGTTTCCTCTGATATTCCCTTTCATAAATGCTCTCTTTATGCTGCATGCTTTGCAATAATACATGTAATGTTTGTGAACCAGCCCCGCTGGGGAGGCTGCAGCACATGAAGCCTCACAGAACACACATTAGGAGCCAGGCAGTTCATTTACCCGTTCCCCAACTTTAGCTCTCCCATCTTCTTTGGGAGAATGCAGCAAACCTGAGGAGACAAGTCACCTAAAGCAACCTCCAAATCTGTTTAGCTGGGAATAGATCTGTGTGTCCCAACACATGGACAAACAACTGCCTCTTCCTCCAATGCAACACCTTGCTGGGTGAGACTAAAAGCCTCTTCCCAGATCCCAGTACAAGCAAGAACCCTGAACTCTTTCATAGGGATCAGGGATCCATGGCATCCCGAGCTTCCTCTTGGCAGAGACAGGGAAGAACCCTTTCACTCCAGGGAGCTCAGCTCTGCCTTCCCACAAGGAACGGCCTTCAGCAGCCCGAGGCACCTGCACACCTGGAAGCACAGGGAACACCAGCACCTCCATGAGAATTCAGACTGGAACCCCACGAGCTGTCAGTCCTGAATTTCCCAAGTGACCTGACACCAACTGCCCTGAGGCCTACTGGGTGCTTGGCGGCTGAGCACTGGACTGGAAACCGAGTCCATCTCTGTGGAATTGTGGCAACCTGATGTTGAAAAGGAGGTTTACAAAAATCCAGTGTCGGGGGGGCAGGGGCAGGCCCGTCTCAGCCCTGCCTGTGATTCTCAATCACTGCACAGAAAGTATTTATATCCTGTTGGCAGCATGTGCAACCAATGCGACTCCCCGTGTCAGAGCTGTCAATTATGGGCTTGACTTATGAGGAAAGATTAAATGAGCTAAATATGTAGAGCTTGGCTGAGACCAAGATGGGGGTGGGGGGAAGGAGAAATGATGTGATAACTGTCTGCAAACATCTGAAGGGTGCAGATGCTTCAGGAGGAAAGGAATCACTTAGGGTGGCACACAAAACAAAGAGGGAAGCTGGAAGGAAGACACAGGAGATTCTCACTGTATGGCAAGGAAGCTCCATTCCAGCAAGAGGTACTGTGCTGCAGGACTGTATCCCAAGGAATACCATCATTCAGGCCACTCAGCTCCTTGACAAAACACCAGAACACTGACAGCAGAGGAAAATCCTGCTCTGACCAGCAGATGAAAGAGATAATGTAAAGAAGTGGGACATGTTGGGAGAGCGGCTGATGATGTGAAGCTCTCTCTTGCTCCTCTCCAGCTGTAAAATCATTTTACTACAAAGCCATGCATATCTGCATTGTTACTTTTCCAGAAAGGCGACTGTCAAGTAGCAGTGGTGTGTTACGGGATCCCAGCTGGGAAGAGCACGTGGTCTGTGCAATGGTAACAAGAAGAGCTACCTAAAAGTGCACACAAAACCAAAATAAACAAAAAAACCCCAAACTATTACGCTGTTTGAAAGGATCTGCAACGTAAGTGACATGTGGAGAAATACAAGAAACGTGACATGAAGGGAAAGTCCCTTCTCCGGTAAATTGGTTCTCAAGGTGCTGGCATCAGAGGTTTCTAAGGGATGTATTTCTGTTCATCAAGGTTGGGGAACGTTCTTCCAAGCTGTTAAATAAGCCATTCTGCCTTTTGTGCCCCTGCTACCTCACTTTTTAATGGGATGAACATATCTGAGGCACAACAAAGATGCCACAGACACTGCAAGTGTTTTCTCTTGGCATGATCTCCCAGGTAAAAAGCAGGAGGAAGCCAAGAAGTGAAGAATAGTTATCTCAGGTAGGCAGCTCTAATCCTGTACAGATCACGAGCTGTCAGTAATTGCAGTAACAATGACACAGGCAGCACCTGGGCAGGAGGAGTCCAACTGCTCAGTGGTATTAAAAGAATTAACAATCTCTAGCAACATTTTTCAGAGCAGGAATTTAATAATGTGGAGTCAAGAGGTACTCCAAAGAACAAGTTCCTGCATAAAGTTATTTCAAGAAGCTAAAAAAGCCGTCAGCCACTCCCGTGAAGTTCTTCAGCTGGTCCCTCCTCTCCCCAGGCTGAGAGAACTGTGGGCAATTGCTGCCCTCTACAAGCTGCTCTGCACATAGCACAGCTCCCACCCATGGAGCTGGAAGGATGCCTTTATCCCACCTTGATCCCGTCACCGATTTTTTCAAGGGGAAAATATCAAGTATTAAGTATTTCCTAACTGTGTGCCAGTGTGTTTTTCCAGTGTCTCAAAGCACTGTAACTTCCATTTTACCTTCGGTGAGAGATGTGGAATCTCTGGGAAGTCAAACCATACCTAACATCAAAGAAGATTCTGACCTAACTCCCTGTGCTTCAATTTCCTTGTTTTGTAAAGAACAACTTACAGTACTGCAAGTATTATAAAGCAAAGTCTTCTGACCAGAAATGTTGGTTTGGAATTGCTTTCAGAGCTCTCCTCTGCACAAGTGCACAGAAAAGATTATAAACTACTGATTCATCCCCCCCATCAGTGACACAGGACTGTCCCTGTCCTGGTTGTGCCACCTCACCCAGTGCTCTGAAGTGTCATTTAACCTGTGATTTAACCAGAACATTTTGTACAGGCAACCTGCTTTGGCCTGCGACTACTGCAAGTTTCTAGCTCTCATGAATTAATGTATAATGCTACAGCACAGGTTATATCCCAAACTAGTATAGTCCACCCTCTTTTAAAATTGGGACTTACAGAAATTCCAAACAAACTTTCCCACTGACCTCAAATGGGCAATTTAACTTGGTATGACAGTGTTTCTTTAACTGTGCTCAGTAAGTAAATTTGCATCTGTGCACTTTGCACATATTAATATATTTGTCTAAATCAACAGAGTAAAGGGAATTGACAGATTAAGTGAGTGCACTTTGCATGAACGACAGAAGAAGTCAATGAACGCCCAGAAGAAAGAGAGAAAAACAGACAAAAAACCAATAATCTCGAACTTATCAGAAGGTCAAACACAAAGAGAGCCCTGCTCAGTAAATCACCAAGCTCTCTGCAGCAAAGCAGGGATGCTGTGCCAGGCAGTCACACACCTCTGGCTCCCAGCTCGTGGCCCGAGAAACCCAAAACCTGCACTGCAATCGCCCTGCATGGCCTGATGGAATTATTGTCCAGCCCTGGGAACCCCCAGCAGCACATCCAGGACCTCCCCAAACCAAGTGCAGCATCATCATAGGCGAGGTTCCTGCCTGGCCCAGAGGTCACCGAGCTCATGGTCTCTCCTCCTCTCCTGCTGACAGTAAATTATCCTGACTAATGTTTCACTGGGGGCTGTAAGTTAGTTGCCTACTGACTCTGGCTGTCTGGAAATCCCCTCTGGATAGATTTACTTTTAGAGAATCATTCAGTGTAGCCACCACTGCGAACAAACCCGCTGTGGCAGACGGAAAATTTGTACAGTAAACAGGTATAAATCTTGTCTCCAACAATAAAGGGTGGGGAAAAAGGAAAGCAGAAGTGTGATGGGGAGTGTCCCTCCAGCACACTCCAGTCCCTCACATCATTTCTGGAAACAGAAGTTCTTCCAAAAAAAAAAAAAAACCAAAATCACAATTTTCTACAAATCTAGACTAGAACCTCTGACCTTCAAAACAAAGGATAAGGATATTACAGGGTATTCCTTGAGTAAGAATGTGTTCTGAAAACGAAGTAGCAGTTTTTCAGTGAAAATACCATTCCTGCCTTCATTTCAAACAACAATTTCAGGCAAAGAAAAACTTCAAAAAATTCTCACGTACCTCGTTTTCTGTTTGATAGGGCAGAAAGAGCATCTCCTACTTCATAAGAAGAAGGACATGGATTCTCAATCTGGTCAAAGATTTTTTTTTCATAAAAAGCAGATTCTGAGTACTCTTAACTAACATCAGCCCCCTCAAATCAAGCTCAAGCTCTGTAGCCTCTCCACTCATGGTTTTGTTCACATTGTTAAAGACAACGGTATTGTTAGTGTCAGGCTCCATCAACTTCTAATTACACCAGTTAAAAGTAGTCAAAATCTCAATTGCAAAGCTCCTTCCTCAGAAACCTAAATGAAATTCTCTGTACTCACAGTCTACTCGAGAGGAAGCTTAACAGAATAGACACGGTGTAAAACGAGACAACAAAACAGAAAGGATCTAATAATTCCACTGTCTGTCACTCAGTGCAGAGTACTTTATTGATGTTTGCACAAAAAGGGGTGTTAAAAGTATTCTGGCCATTATCATGACCCTTAAATATTTGAAAATCAGTTTAACAAAGGGTGGGGAAAAGCCACAAGGGCTCCAGCACATTCCAACAAACTCTACGCTAATTGCTAGAGAGGCAGCAGTAATTCTTGATACCTTGTACCCTTCAACAGCCTGTAAAAAAGGGAATAAAATGTCCATGTTTCAGAGCTAACCGCTCTCATCTGCAGCAAGAAACAGAAATGGCACATGCTAAAAAAAAAAGGAAGTTAAATTATCCTACAAAAGAAAATACCCTGCTTCTCATACCACAATCCAGGGATTTTGTAACTTTGTGAGCAACTAAGAGAGTTTTACATTTACAACCAGTACTGTTTTATTCACAAGTAGTACTTCTTCCAGCATGGGAATGAGTATGTTTTGTGTCAGGGAAAAAAAAAACCCACCCAAACAAACAAGCAGCATGTGGAAAGGCTTCTGTTTCCTTAGGTTCACCCTACGACCCAGGCTGCTGATGGAGGCTCTCACAGAACAACCTCCAGAGCTGCAATTTAGGCTGCAGCAGGTTCAGCAGAAAGCAAATGCCAACAGCAAACATGTTCAAGCTCTTGAAAACACCTCAAAAGCGGCACAGGATGGTTAAAAAGCTACAAGACTGTGCTAGGGAGAAACAAAACAAGCAAAGAAGATTACTTATTTAAACTAAGGAGAGATATTAGAATCAAAGCGGAAAGAAGGGAAACCAAGACTCCAGAAGAAACGGGGATTCTCTAATGGTTTAACCTCACTGAAAGGGGTTTTGTCCTGCGTAGTTACATCCTTTGCACATGCCAGGACTTCGCTTTGAGTGGCTGTAAAAAGACAAACCCTATTCCAATTCCACAAGTGTTCAGAGCTTATCAGAGGTGGCTGCTCGGAGCAGCCAGGGATGATAAGCCGGACTCAAGGAGAAGCTGATCCCCCGCTGCCCGTGACAAAGGTGGCTGTAAACATCAGCAGAGCGAGATGCTGACACTCTGGGAACACAAGGTTACACTTCCCACCCTGGAGCTACACGGTGGATTTTAATGGGCCAAGACTGACAGCCGGGAAATGAGTGTCCGCTGTGCCGCAGGAATTACAGCCCTGCCCAGCCCCCTCCGGCTCATCCCCCACTGCCGGGGCTCCCACACCGTGACCTCGTACCAGGGAGTGTTCTTGGGCTGGCACAGTTTACCCTGAGGACACTGGACTCAGGGGATTAATGGCATGGACGTGGAGTCCCTTATCTCCTTCTGGTGGTTCAAAACATTGGAAGTGGGTGGGATAAAAGCAGTTCAGGACGTGAGTTTGTAGGGCTGCCTTCTGAAGGCTGTAACAAGGTATCCTGGGAGACCCAAATGCAGGACACAGTAAGATGTGCCAGACTGCCTGCTACAGGACCTTGCAGAATGCTGAAATCCCTGTGCAAACAACCAGGAATCATGGCTTCTCCTGGATTCCTGCTGTCCAGAGCAGGCAGCAGGCAGTGTCCCTGAGCACAGAGCAGAAGGTATTTAGCACCTTGCAGGATACAGTGTCCACTGGAATCAGAAATACAATACAAACCCAGCTTTAATCCATAACAACATCTGCTGATACAATGCCAGGTGGTTTAATCCTACTTTCTCACCCTTGTGTGCTGGTTTGTTCCAAACAGGTCTCAGCCCTGTCACCAATCAAGTCAAAAAAGGTGAGGGGGTGCAGAGCAGAATTTGGCCATGAGGCTCTTTCCTCCCTCCTCTGGAGCCTGCAGCTGCTTCACACCAAACCTGAAGCCCGGGATGATATCCCGGAGCATGTGGATTCCCCACACAGCCCCATTTGCTGGATTCCTGCCACAGTTTGCTCCAGGGCTTCCATAAACACTTTTATGACAGGGCACCAGGTGCCTACAGGTCTGTTTTCTGGACCAAGGTGTCCTGTGTGTGCGTGGAGGGCACTGTGCACAATCCTGGCTACAGGGAAGCCCCGGCAGGGTGGTGGAAGTCAGGTCATCTGGCTCACAGAGCTGCACTGCTCATTTAATAAGGCATCCACAGAGGAGCAGCTGGAAGCAATAATGACTCCTAAACAAATGTGACAAAGACTATGAGAGTTTATTATTAAAAAAAAAAAAAAAAAATTAATGAAAAAATAAGGAGGAAACCTCAACCTTTCAAAGGGCTCTAATTAGCTCATGTGTAAGACTCACCATGGTGAGAGTAAAGTTTATGTTGGAGTTCTTTGAGTGTACAAATGATTTTACGTAGTAGGAATATCCACCCAAACAGAAAGATACACAACTGCTTTGTGCTTCCTCTGAGCAATTCTCCAGTCACATATACAGTAAGAAATTAATGAAATCAAAGGTAATGGTAGAACCTGCCTTGAGAAAGAACAAACTGTTGACCATCACAGGCTGTGATGATCTGCTGCCTGCTATGACCTTCCCAAGGGAGGACGGGGGGATAACCAAACCCCCCAAAAGCACACCACCAAATCAGTCACAAGGTACACGGTGTCAGTAACAACTCCACGTAATCTCACAGACCATGCAATTAAGGGATGGCACAGTGTTACCAGACAGAGAGATTGTCACTGCAGAGCTTCCCAGAATGCACAAACAGCCCTTTCATGAGATGTATTTTACTGACCCTTCCCAGTTCACAACCTTTACTCACATCTTTCTCCTTTAAAAACCATCTCCTGGGGCCCCCAGGTAGGAGTTACATGGTAAAAATACTTCGACGTGGCCAGTGCCACGAGTACTTCAGTGTTCTCCCTGCAAGCCCCTTGTATTCACTGTGATCAACAAATGAAAGCCAGAGAAGAAACTCAGTTAGAGACTTATATATTTAGGACAATAACATCGGCTAAGAATTTTGGCAAGGTTTTGACTGAATTACAGATGGCTAAAGAGGAAGGAAAGAAAGAAAAACAAGGTTGTAAAAAACAATATACTGCAGCTCCAGGATTAGTGGCTCACTTCCCACTCTGCGTCACCATAAAAGAGCAAACAAAACAGGGTTCTCTTAGTTATCATCATACACAAAAAATCCCAGAGCCCTTTCCAAAATGCTTCTGGAGTAAAAACATTGGATCACACGCACTGCCAGCTGACAAACACTTCTAAGCTCACTCTGAGTGCCTCTGAATATAAAGACAGTGTGAATGAGGTCTCTGAGCAGCAGAGGTGTTTTTACTAGACAATAGCACTAAGAATTTGGTTTAAATCATGCTGCCCAGGGCTTCCTTCAAACTCTTTTCTAAATAAGCACTGAACAAGAGCACACACTGCACTCACTTAGGACAGGCAGTCTGTGCTCGAGGCCAGCACAGTGGCCCAGCTGAGCCGTGTCTAACCCCAGCAGATCCTGGTGATGGCTCAGGGTCAGAACTCAGAGAACAGCAGGGCCACCTACAGCAGTTTACACCTTTTCCACCAAGCACCAGCTCCTCAGAAAAGCAAAACAACGGATGAAAAATGATGCAGCAAAGAGAACAAGTCATGTGTATTATGTTATCAACAAGAAATCCTGTGCCGCCTCTTGAGGGACTCACCAGCGGCTCCCGGGACGCGGCGTTTTCAGTGGCAGGGCAGGAGCCAGCCTGGAACACAAACACAACAGTGAGCTTACATTGCCACCCCATGGACATCCTCAGAAACACTGCCTGGGAGGATCCCTGAGAGCAGCAGTTAGGGAGACACGCTTGTCTCTGCTACCAGCAGCACTTCTGTGAAGGACTGAAGACTAAGAGGTCAGAAGCATTAAAAAAAAAAAAAGTGAATTCCGGCAGTTCCCATTTAAAACAAGAGAATCTGCAGAATTCATTTGAGGGAGCCAGCAGTGAGAGCATCCTGAGACATGGCATGAAAGCAGTGGTCACCCAAACCCAAATTCTGAAATACTTCTCCCATTTCCATGATCCACTAATGCATCCATTGTTTTCTGCACTATTTTTTTAAAGATTTCAAAGCAACCATGATTTAACTAAGATTAGTTGCAGTAACAGGACCATCCCTGTTACTCACACATAATTAAAAGATGAAGTTTTAGGGCAGATGCTGAACACTTTACCTTGCACACCAGGACAAGTGGTGAACAGGAGGAAAGAGAAACCATTTGATTACAGCAGGACAGGCAGCCAAAGACTGGAGTTGAAGCTCCAGACCTTCTGCTCTCCAGGCTCACCTGCAGTTTTGCTTGTATTCACTCACTTCTCAAGAACGGGCACAACGCTTCCCCACAGTCCCATGTTTTACAGAACTACTCTCTGGGCTTCTCTTCATTGCCAAAAAAGCCCAGCAGTTTGATCTCTGGGTAACTCGAATGTATCGGCTCTCACAAGGCAGAGACACTTCAGTTTTACCATAAAATAAATTTATCTTGCTCAACAATCTGCTTTCAAACAGGATCCACCTGATGTTAAGATGGTCTAAGCCATGTTGCCTCCACCTGAGGGGTTTTATATTAGCAGAGGTGACACACAGTTGTGACCTCAGTGGTGAAAAAATGCACTTTGATTAGTAATGACGACAAGTTTTGAGGCTCAGTTAGAGAAAACGGAACCCATTCATCAAGTTCAGCATCAAGGTCCTTAAGTGACCTTTTGTCCTCTGATTCTGTTCATCACTTTTATTCAATATACCAAACCTTCAAGGCATTTCAAGTTTGGATTTCTTTCCCATCTACAAAATAGAGCAAAAAAAGTATATACAAAACCAAGTTTTTACCACAAGAGGGTGCCAGAAACTCACATATCCTGCAACTCCTCTGCTCCCAGACAAGGGTCATCACCAGGGCCCAGCCAGACCTCACAGCTGGGCAGGGATTCCCTGGGATCACTTGACATAACCACTGCAAATATCAGCTTCAACACCACCCTGCAGTCCCACGGTGGGAGCAAGGAAAGGGCACTTCTCCCTGTCACTGGCTTTACATGCACAGAACATCTGCTTTCAAATCTGTTTCAGCTGGATGAAAGAAAAATGATGAATGGCCTCAAGATCCATCCATTCCTCCAAAAATATGGGAAATGTGAGAATCAACACAAGAATATGGCTTGCATGATTTATTAATAAGGTAACTGAACCTGTTGAGGTTGTGGATAAACTTATTTGGTGCGTGTGCTCTGTTTTATTCCTTCAGCCAAATCCCAGGACTAACACAGGTACCTTGCTATGGCCAATACTCTAAAATATTGGGGCCTGATTCACAGCACACCTGCTCAGAGAAAAGATTCAAGATTCTCCTCAAATTCAGTGAGCACAGGGTCAGAACTGCTTAGAAGAGGACGAGCAGCACAGATAAAATTTGTCTGGACCCATTCAGAAAAGAACCTATAATTTCCATGGAATTGTTCCATCAAGCCACTTACATTAAGTGCTAAGTTTTCTAAGAATATATGTATTGTGCTCTTCTGTAGCAAGCTTCAAGGAAAAATCAAAGCATTTGAACTACTTAAGCTGACTTTACAAAGATGTGTGGTGCAAACAGTAAAGGCATAAATAAAGAGAGAGAGAAACCACCACTGAACTCACATCCTCAGAAAATCCCCACAGCATCCTACGTACTGGAGCTCCTGTGTCCTGCCCTAAGGGGCTGCACTAGTGTTCATGGACTGTCACTCCACACAGAATTTGGCCAACCTGGAGAATTCCCCAAAGAAGGATTCGAAACAAAGTGCAGGTTGCTGTGAGAAAACATGGGATAATTACATTGACAGGAAGAGTCTTGATCCCGAAGACAAACACTCACCAGTTCTGCCATGTGCTGGTACATTCCCTGGTGGCACCTACAGGATGACCATTTATGGTCCTTGGACTGCATTGTCCAAAGCTACCAACATTTAAAGTGAGATCTGCATTTCCCTTCCTGCCAGATTTCCAAGCACAAGGCAAAGGAACCAGTGTTGGAAGGCAGGGAACTGTCACCCTCTGGAACATGTTAGCTCCAGGACAAGTGAGGGAAGATCCCATCCTTTCCAGCCTGTGTTTTCATTAAACAAGGGACATCCCAGTCCAGAGACCGTTTACCTTCACCAGGAAAACCGTCCTTTCAGGGACAGAATCCAGAGGCTGAACAGCCAAGAGCAACAGGCAGGCGGGGAGGAAAATTCACCTGTACGCTGACTAATAATGCAGCTGGGGAATTAAGTCTCTGGAGCAACAAATCAGCCACCTTCCAACACCTTTGAAATTTGCTTTAACTACTTCCTTACACAAAGAAAACACACAGTGACATGGAAGACTCAACCCAAAGGGGGTATATGAAGCTTTAGAAAGAAAACAAGATTTGGTTCCCCACTAAACCATGAAAAGTTCACCAAGAAATCAGTTATTCTGTTCACAGGCTACACCATCATCCTGCTGCTACAAAACACAGTAACAGAGAGACAGGATCTTTTCTTCTGCTTGTTTTCACTAAAGGCCTAAGGAGGATGATATCTAAACAAAACAAAGTATTTTAAAATCCCTGGTAGAAATGTTTATTGCCTTTAGAACATAATTCTATCTCGGTAAATGATTTCATTTGAGCTGCAACGCTCCCCCCCCTCCCCGCAGTGCTTGAGGCAATATATTAATTCATGAGAATGAGAAAATTAAACTAAGTAAAACAGATAATAAGCCATAAGACATCTGACACTCCCTTTCCAGCATCTAAACTAACTCGATTTGTAATAGAAAACATGATGGGACCCAAACATAAACAAGTTAAGCCAGGCAGTGCCACCACTCACAGCCTCATACTGAAAGCCTGGCAATAAATAAACGAACATCACCAGTGGCAGAAAGCAAATATTTTATTAGATTCTCTAAACGTTTAGTGTGCAATGGGGACAACTTTCCACAGGCCTCGATAACAGTGTCAGAACTGCAAGGGTTGTCTACGAGGAGTGGTGTTTACACTCCATGAGCCTAACAGAGAGATTTTCATTGGTTTGTTTAATTCCAAAATTGCTCCCTTGAGAATTCACCTACTGTGCTATGTATGGTTCAGTCACACCCCCTTCTTCCTGCCAGAGCTACAAGATTCTCTCAAATTCTCTCAGATTCTCTCCCATCCAAGCCCACGGAGTCTGAGAGCACTGAGCACTTCCCAGAGTTCTGGATGAGGGATGTGCAGCAGTGGGAGATGGCGACGGGGCCATCTGTGCTCAGCAGGCACCCCCAGCCCCGGGCACGCAGAGCAGCCCCCCTGCCCCTCCCAGGCACAGGGGGAGAGGGAGGGAAGCTCCTGTAGGAGCAGAGCTGCTCCTGGGGGCTGTGTGTGCAGGGAGCAGTGCCAGCGTGTGACCCTGCAGCTAAACTCCAGTGGTGCCCCACAGGCCTGAGGGAGGGCAGAGCCAGAGCCGTCCGTGGAACAAACTGCCACCGGTGGAGTCAGGCCAGGGGCCAGAGGGGGTGCAAGGAACTCGCTGTTGCCTGAGAATCCAGCATTCCTGCAAGAACTGGGCAGTTATCCAGTTAACTGACCACTGTCACCCAGGGTGCCTCCAGATCCCCTCCCTCCTCAGAGGAGCCCACACGGAATGGGCTCTCTGTGGTGCACAGGTCTCCCTGCAGCCTGGCTGCTCTCCTCATCCCAAATTCTCCCTGACTTACGGAGCAGCACAGGCATTAACCCCACTTTGCTCTGCACAGCCCATGCCTGAAAAACTCTCCGTGTCATACGACAGGTGGGAGTTAGCATTCCCATTTTTCACTACGGACACAGTTCCAGGGGGTTGGAACTGGGTGATCTACAAGGTCCCTTCTGACCCAAACCATTCCATGATCCTTCATGTCCTTAACTTTAAAACCCAGGGGGTTCTCTGGCTACATTTCTGAGGCCCATTAAAAAGCAAGACTTTTCCACTTGCAAAGACCAAGACTTCTCTTGAGCTACAGCAACACTGAATAAATGTTTGCTAAAAAAGGGTACAACAGGAGGACACAATATCTGAGCTCAAGAGAACCTCCATTTTTCTCAGGCAACCAACCACATTTGCCAGTTAACCAGATTTCTTTCTCAGCAACTGCCAGCCCTGCAGACTGCCCAGGTATTTCCAGGTTTCCTCACTCTGAAAGCATTCCCTGGAAGTGTGAGGGATGGACTGGAACGCCTGCACCTCACTCTGGGACTGCTGAAAGCACCCGGGTGATGCAAAGCTGCCCAGCCTTCTGGGAGTTTGGTAACTTGGCCTTTCACAACCCACACCTGTGCTGGTTACCCAAGAGCACGGATTTTATGTAATTTTATTTCCATTTCAGTTTAGTTCAACGGTGCTCCCTACAAACTCAGCCCCCTCAGTCCATAACACAAGGATCAGCAGCGAGGTTCATGGCGAATTAGCCAAATCTGGGCAGATTTGAGAGATTGCACATAAAAGTGTGTCCCTGGCAGACTTTGCTGTATTTTCTGCCCAGTTGCTCAAACAGCCAGACCAGATCTTTCCCCTCCATCCTGGGGGCACCGAAAGGACTTTCCCAAATTTCCCTGGCACTACTTCTCAGGAGCCTGTTTGGGACATGGGGGAGGTGAGAGGTCCTTGAATTTGAGGAGGGTTGACTTTGCAATGGAATACAAGTGACCCTGGATCATCAGCAACACAACGAGAGTGACAGGAACCTACACTGTGCACACCTACATCAAACCTACCCCGTGGAATCAAGGCTGGAAGAGACCTTTAACAATATATACCAAACAAAACTACACCACACTTCCCTTCTCCTCTCTGGCTGCCCCATTCATTTCACGCCCCAGTTTAAAAATACCTTACGCTTTTAAGTGTTTCGTGAGCACTCAAACCACTGCTCTTTGGCCCTCCCCGTTCGGTGTCTGTCAGCACATCTGACAGCAGTTTCTTATGCCACATCTATCGCTGCTTTGCCCTTTCACGCTCCTGGCTCCAGAATCCCCCTCCCTCCCTCGCAGGTGCAAGGCAGAGGCAGTATTTTGTCCGACTCCTCACAGAACCCCAGAACATTCCGACTTGGAAGGGGCCCACAGGGACCATCGAGTCCAACCCTCCGCCCTGCACAGGGCTCCACCTCATTTCGTAACCCACCTGGCACGCCGCTTCCTTTCTCCCTGGCCGTGTTCGCATTTATTTCTCCCTTTATTCAACCGCTTTATGACTTTCACACCCCCAGTCCCTCAGTGCCACCGCGCCCGTGCCCAGGGCCCGGCCTGCTCCAGCCAGCCCCGCACAGCCCCCGCTCGCAGAGGGCAGGGACCCCCGGTGCAGCAGGGCCCCCGCCGTGCCCCGGAGGTGTGTCCGGAGCCCGCCGGAGCCCCCCGGAGCCTCGCCCGGCCCCTGTCCCGGCCCGTCCCCTCGGACCCCCCTCACCTGCCCCGGCTGCTCCGCTCGCTCCGCCGCCGCCATCTTCCCAGGCGTGCCCAATCCACCCCCGAGCGCGCGATGCAGCGCCCTCCCCTCCCGCAGGCACGGCGAGCCGAGCGCCGGCGCATCGCTGCGCGCCGCGGGGCGCCCGCGGGTGCCGTGAGCTGCCGGGAGCGGCCGGTCTCAGCCGGGACGCGCGGGCCGTGTCCCTGCCCTTCCCGGCAGGAGCGCCTTCCCTGCCGGCAGAGGCAGCGCCCGGCGCCAGGCGATGGCGGCGCGGCTGAAGCGCTGCGTGGTGCGGCGGCGGGACGGGCCGGAGCAGCACGGCGTGGCCGCGACCTGCCTGCGGGAGCTGCGGGACAAGGGTGAGCCCGGCGGTACCGGGACAAGGCGCGGGGGGAGCCCTGGGGATCCCGGACCCTCCCGCGGTGCTGGGCTCAGCCCCCGGNCCCGGCGGTACCGGGACAAGGCGCGGGGGGCCCGGGGGGAGCCCTGGGGGTCCCGGACCCTCCCGCGGTGCTGGGCTCAGCCCCCGGGGCTCCCGGGGCGCTTCGCAACGGGGGATGCGGAGGGAGGTGGGAATGAGCATCGGGAAGTGCTTCCACTGCCCGGTGCCTGTGCCGAGGTTCGCACCGGGAAACAGCCGCTGGGGGTAATTAAAGGGCAGTGCTACGTCATTTTTGTCATTTAATTAAGGGCTTTTTTCTGTTGTGCAGCCTGTGGCCTTCTGGCCATTGACAAGGCCAGGGAGCCCATCACCTTGGTGCTGGCAGAAGATGGGACCATTGTGGATGATGAGGATTACTTCTTGTGTTTGCCATCGAACACCAAGTTTGTGGCACTGGCCAAGGACGAGAAATGGTCCGGCAAAAGCTTAGGTAGGCTGTGGGTGAGGGAGCAGGGGAGGGGAGGGTGTCTGGAATACACCTGGTGGCATTAGGCTGTCTGGGGTGGATCAGGACAGACCCAGGGAGCTGATGACTCTTGTGTCAGGCAGTGGAACATCCTGGCTCTCGGAGGCTGTGGATGAAGTGGACAGTGCTGCAGAGAAGTGGAAGCAGCTGGCCAGGCAGCTGAAGGGTGACCTGTCCAATATCATCCTGATGTCTGAGGAAGACCTCCAGGTACAGTGGGGAAACCCCCAATCCCTGTCCTTGGCTCTGCCCGTCATCCATTCACCTCAGCAGAGAACAGAATCAGTAAACAAGATCTCGGGCTTAATTCAGCTGCTGCTGTTTGGCTGTCGGTGCCAGAGTCAAATCTTTCGTGTAGGGGAAACACTCAAGTGTCTGAGGAGGGTGCTCCTAACCCCTGACTGTCCCTGGATGCCTTTTGGCTTCTGGTAAAGAATGGTGGCTTCACAAGAAACCGTGTGGGACACGCTGGGTTTCGGGAGGGCTGGTCCCTGCTGCTGGTACTGCGTTCAGTGCCACGGAATGAGTTGCTCAGGAGCACTGGCGTTGTTTTCAGGTGCTGATCGATGTGCCACGTTCAGACCTGGCAGAAGAACTTGCCCAAAGTGAAACCAAAACCCAGGTGCTGCAGGACACCCTGCAGCAGGTGCTGGACAGAAGAGAAGAGGAGCGTCAGTCAAGGCAGCTCCTGGAGCTCTACCTGGAGGCCTTGAAAACTGAAGACAGTGTCTTAAGCAAAGTAGCAGGTAGGGAGCACTGGGATGCTGGAGAAGGAGCTTCCCAGAGATGCCTGAAATAGTTGGTGGAATAAATAAGGTGGAGCAAAGGACTGGAGTGGGTCATTTGCTCAGCAGCTGTTGGTGGGGTTGATGCAAGAGCTGTTTTAGTGTATATGGTGTGAGAATTCTCTGACCAGGTGAGAGAATTCTCACAATGCCTGAAAGTAGAACACTGGGAGAAAAGCTTAAATCACACAGGCATTATGGATTTCTTGAATTAGAGGATACACCTAGAAAAGATGTATATTTTATTAATCTCACAACCATCAAAGCAGACCAGGCCACTTGTCAGGGACTGTAATGACTCTGCTCCCTTTCAGAACCTCAGGCTGCACCAAGGAAGGAGATGGATGTGGTTGACACAGGTACCAGCAGCACAGGCACTCCAGCCAAAACAGCCCTCAGTGACCAGATCCTTGCTGCTCTGAGGGAGAAACCTGCTCCAGAGCTCTGCCTGGACAGTCAGGACCTAGAGGTGGGTGAGAAGGACACAACCGTATCCAAGGAAATCTCTCCCTCCGGAGAGAGAGGCTATGGGGGAAGCTGCCCTTGCTCCTGGAGGCTCTGATGTCAGTAGATCTCAGTCTCAGCCTGCTGAGATTGAATCTATTTCTCTCCCTTAGTACCTTTAGCCCCTGCTTGCAGCCCCTCTGTGTCAGCCAGCTGACACTGTTTCACATACTCCAAAAAGCCACAAAATAATCTGGGGTTTGCTCTCTGACAAATCACAGTCAGCTGTCTTACCAGCAGGGTAGTTTTTTGTATACAGCTACACTTCTTTTATACATCCCAAATCAACAACTCATTATTTTTGAAAACTATAAACAAACCCCCAGCTGGGAAAGTCCAGCTAAACTGTAACCCCTATAGAAAGGTGTTCTTTCAAGCTGTGAACTGGCTGCCGTTGCTTTTCCTTGCTGTAGAAACTAAGTAGCTGCTTTCTGTTCCCTTGAACATCTTGAACAGAGCTTCAAGCTCTGAGTGTTGGCAGAACACTGGAAATCCAGTAGCCCATGGAATAGGTGATGAAAGCTGGGAACATCCTCAGTTCCAAAATGCCAGTGCTAAACAGGTGCCTCGTTCCTGCGGGCAGAGGGTCAGGGGTGGGGGAGGCAGTGGAAAAGACTTAGAAATCTGCTTTCCTGCAGCTGGTGCTGAAGGAAGACAGAGCAGCCCTGGCTTCGGCTCTGGGATGGGACAAGCAGAAGGCTGGAGCTCTGCAGGCAGCCTGTGACCAGGAGCTCTCCAAGCGCCTCCAGCAAGTGCAGACCCTGCATTCCCTGCGGAGCACGTCCAAGGGCAAGAAAACCCTGCCCTGGGGGGACTGGCCCAGCTCAAAACGCAAAAAATAACCCTGCACTGCTGATGGCAGCTCAGCTCCTGCTTCTGCGTTAGAATCCACGCCAGCAAAGACACATCCTGGGAGCCAGAGTTTGCTGGTCATCCTGTGCTCTGGCTATAGACCAGGGAAATCTGGACATTGTCCCGAGGCTTAGACTCCTGGGATGATTCAAATCATGTGTGACCAAAGGGATTTTGACTTGTTGCAGAATACTGGAACAATGGTATTGCTAAACACAGCATGTAAGGGTTCAGCTTTGCAAACCTGGTTGGGAGCCAGAAGCTTCCATCTGATACTGGTGGCTGCAGCTCCTGAGGCCCCGGGCACTTTGCCTTCCTTGTCCCCTCACCGTCTGCAGGGTAAAGGGTGGAAGATCTATCTCTGGGAGACTGAGGCACAGCTGTGAACAGGGCATAGGGTGTAACCAGCTGCTGCCTGGCTTTAGGCTCCAGCCTGGGATCTGGGAACTTGAATTCTCACGCTGATTTCGTCAGTTAAAGTAAATTCAAAGTCCTTGAACTTCAGTGCTTTTTCTTGGGTGCTGTGTAAGAACTAACTTGTAAAACACAGCAAAGGAAGAAATAATTGCTTTGTGGGGCTGTGTAACAGAAGACTTGTATTTGGCCTGCTGTGTTATTCTCCTGATCATTAGTGTAGCATCATGATGCTTTTGTATTAACTGGCTTATTTTTAAATTTGTTAAAGTCTTTTTTTTCTAATATCAATAAAAGCTTTTTATCTTACCGTTGGGCTAGTTTTAATATTTCCACCAGCTGCTATAATTACAGAATGTGCTGAATTCTTCTAAAAGAAATCTCATCCCTGAAAGTGGAAAGGTCTGGGATGGGGGAAAGGGAGGGTATTGAAGAGCCATTGTGTAAAATTTCCCACACAGAGATAGGGATCCATGATATTCCACTCCAGCCCTTGATTTTATTTGATCAATACTGGATAGTTATAGCCTACAAAAGGCATGGGATTTTCCCTATCACTGCTGCTTAAAGCTCAAGCACAGAGCAAGAATGAAAGGCTGCAGTGCTCTTTTTCCACTGTGTCATGTACAGCCAAGTGACTCAAGTCTAGAAAGTGCACTCTTTTTTCAAACACAGAGCAAGGCTACACCTAGAATGTCTCAAGTGCAATCAGAAATATTCTGTCATCCGGTACCTGCTTTATCTTGGGGTAGTGTTTAATATACAAGTCTAACTAAAATGAGAAGCTGATGACTTTAAACTTGGTTTGGAGGAGTTGTCCTAAGCTGTATCCTGCAGGAAGGAATAAGTGACTTTAAGGAAGAGTCTCTCTCATGAATCAAGGGCTGAGCAAGAGAAACAGTGTTTAAGTCTTTCCTCTCTTGCTGCATATTTTAGACTATCCTTGGCAAGCTAATTCTTGCTGGATCAAGTTGGCCCATGCAGTAGCTTGAGCAGCCTTCTCATTTCACTCGAGTATTTCTGTTCTAATTACTTACATCTTTATATCTGCTTCTTTTGAATCAGATTATTTCTGGATTCTTTTTTACAGCTCTTTTGCACTCTGTAAGGCTCTGCCAGCCCGGCAGAGGGCACTGGGGATCAGCGTCTGCCCCCTGCTCCAGAGCCACAGTGCTGCCTGAAAAATGGGAATTACTGACAGCAAAGATTATACCCCAGCAGTGTCACAGGCGGGAAATGACACAAAACATGTTTAAATTGTCAAGGCAACAAGTAAGAGATAGGGCCGTTAAAACCAGAATATTCAATATGCCTGAGCAAAAGTATCCAAACTGGAAGCAAGGAGGAATTCAAACTGGAGAAACTGAGTAGCAGCACGGAGGGTTTTGCACATACTGAGTTGCTACGGTTCAGTGAGAATGTTCTGCTTTAAACTCTTTATTTAAAGGATTTTAATTTTAGTAACAGATACCTCTTGTGAGCAACTAAGGCATTTGGGGCATAAGCTTTACTGAATTCTGACAGACCTTGCATTTTTGGAACAATAAGAATCCAACTCATCGTGTTCACCTAAAAACCTAAAGATTCATTACTGGTGTTAACTTGCAGGAGGAATCTTACACAGGCTAATTCTGGTTTCTCTAGGATGCTAAGAGAAGCTGACCTGAGACATTACTTGAAAGGTAAATCATGACATGTTGGAATCTTCATTTTCAGTCCCAGCTTCTTCTTTTTCCCCAGGAGTTCTCTCTCCCTTGGCTGCACTGGACTTCTTTTTCTTCTTCTCCTTTTGCTCCATGTTACTTGATGCAAGCTCATCACTCTTCTGGGTGATATATTTTAGCTGAGAACAATAAACTAATCAGTCCTGTACTGAAGAACTTCATTTATTCACATGAATTAGAGAGAAATTTTGAAGAGAAAGTAAGAGGGCAAATTCTTACTACAAGAAAGATGACAGACTCCAAAAAAAAAAAAAAAAAAAAAAAACACAAACATTTACTCTGCCTTCTCAGGCAAGTTCGTGTTGCATATTCCGAATCATGTGTGAAAGGAAAAAAATCTCCTCACATAAAATCATTATTGGAAGCTCTCTTCTTCGTGGTTCCATGTACACGTATGTCATAACATTAGTGAGTTTAATCCACTGAACTTCATATAGATCAGCACAAGAGAGAATGCCATGATTCCATGATCCCTGTGTTAAATTGAGGAGACTCAGCTCCTTGAGGTAGACTCAAGCTATTCCTGGGCTACATCAAAGGAACACATCAGGAAAGAGCAAAGTGATTCATTTCCAGGACTGATGATGCTGTGTCTGTTTACTGCACTTCTGTACTTGGAACCTCAGCGACCCTTCTGCCACTCCTGAATTGCAATGAGATGTGTGCTCCCACAGTGAGGCAGAGTGCCATGAAGTGAAATAAGATGAACATTTAAAAATCACTGGATTTGTGCCCATTCATCATCAGTAAGACAGTGAAATTGCCTAAACGGCAGTTGCTTCATCATCTATACCCTTTGTTCAGATACTCTGAACTGGTTTAAGAATGTTGTGAGACAGAAAATACAGTGAATCTCACCAAAGAACTGCTCCTTCTAGCCAAAAGCTTCACATCTTCTGTATTGATTGTGCTTCGTTTTGCATGCCTGCGTAAAATAAAAACATCCCTTAACATGTTTGCCAACACTGTAAGAGGACATAGAGCATTTCATTGAGAGCCCTGAATTCACTGACTAAAGGGGCTTAATACGGACCAAGCAAACCCCACCTGTCTTTCCTAACTATGCACAAAAAACTGTTTTATCAAGCTTGTTTGTCTACATCTAAATTCCCACACTTCCTGTGTGAAAATATAGCAACCAGAACTTCGAGCACCAACTGTCCTGTTCCCTCTTGTCAGCAGGTCACTGTGCTGGGTTTTTAAACTAAAAACACTCCCTTACCTCCTTGGAGAAACCCGGTTGATAATCACCATCCACTACCACTGTGTATCAATGGACGTTATTGGACAATTATATACAGTCATTAATCTAAACAATCACTGAGCTTCCAAGATCAAGAAGTACCTGCAGGGATTATCTATTTCCTAACTTAACAGCCACTATTTAAGCAGACAACAGAACACTTAAAATATGTTTTAAAGATTATCTAGGAACTAACAGAAAAGAAGAAAGCCTTTGTAACAATCAGTGCCTACCTTGCAAACATTTCAAGGTCTCTGGCAAAGGTCTCTGGAGAAAACACAAAGATGACACATATTTTAAAACGCTGAGTGGGAAGAGATACATAATACACAACAGCTGTTACAAAGATATTAAGTGCAAGTTATCCAAGTCAGTTACCAGACGTGACCGCCCCTAGTTATTAGGTGCCACTCTTGCACAGGCACAGTATTTCCACATACACTTAGATGCTTTTTCCAGGTCTGAAAAGTAGAAACGCTGTTTCCTGTACTGTTAAAAACAGAGTGCAGGGGAATGCCCCAGTGACACCTAGTTCGGTGCTATTAATTTAAAGCCCCGTGTCTCCAGCAGTGGCTCCCGAACCCAGGAGCGGTAACCCAAGTAACCCAGGCAGCATCAGGTAAGGTGACCCCAGGTAACCCACGTAACACCAGGTGACCCCAGGTAACCCAGGCGGTACCGCACTGTCGGAAGGTGATCTCCGAGATGGCCGCGATGCTCTGTTTGCTGAACTGCACGTCCTTCTCCTCCTCCACCTCCTGACACAGGCACCCGACCGTGTAATGAACGGCCGCCTTCAGCCTCTGCGGGGACCAAGGCGGNGGGCGGGGCCGCCGCCATGTCGGGCCCCGCCCCCGGGGCCGCTCTGAGGGGAGCCGCGACCCCGCCGCTCGCCGGCGCCCGCCGCGCTCGTTTATCTCGCGGAAATCCCAGATCTTACTCTGCGGTCTGCGGAAAAGCTGATTGAAATTGAAAGTCGTATTTCGCCGCATAGAGATGTGCGGTAATAAGCAGCTGCCTCAGCAGAAGTAAACGGAGAAAAAAATTACTACTGGAAAATCAGCGCGCAGCACAAAATCTAACACGTGAGAGGGATGATTTAACGCTTCTGAGGGACAAACGAAAGGTTTAGACATCCAGGTGAATTTTCAGGAGTCCTGGAGATGAGTGGCAGTAGCATTGCAGGGAGGGGATATAAAATAGAGCCAACTGTAGGTATTTTTAATTGCCCCCTGGGAAGAAGAGGCAAAGAATCAGGGAGATTTGGGGGAAAAAAACCGCAAGCACACAGCTAGGCCAAAGGTTTATGCCAGAGCTTAAACCTGGGAAAAACAGCTGTAGGGAGAATGGTCTGGTGACAGGAATATCGCTCCTGTTTCTCCATGAAAGCACAGAAAGCACAGAGAGCTCACAGAGAGCAGATGAATGCCCAGGAATTAAATCTGTAATAATTAAGCTACTGCCTGTTACAGCTAAACCATGGCAAGGAAAAAAAAAAGGCTTTTACCTCCCTAGGATGTTGTGTAGCATTACTGTGTTGTCTGACACTCTCCACCCTCAGAAATTACTGAACTCCAGTCACCTCTGCCTTGATCCCTAGGACTTTATGAACTACAATAAAAACGCCATAATTGTAAACTGTAGTCTATTCAACACTGCACAAAGACATTTTGGCCAGCAGTAGTGAAAAGAAAACACCTCAATACATTTATAACTAAATTTATTTAGCTTTCTTATATGATATATATATATTGAGATATACATATATATATATGAAATATACCCACAAGTTATTACAAAAGTGTCCAAACAGAAGTTCTAGCACAGTACGGTAAAAAGTGATTTCTAGGAGAAATATCTGAGATCTACAGTATCTTGGCTTCAAGTGGAAGGATTTCCATTAGACATTGTAGGCAGAAGAGGACACATTTCCTCCATGGCCTGTCCAGTTAGTGTGGACAAATACCCCCGGCTTCGATAATAATTCATACGTGTGTGCACCAAAGTAATCCCGCTGAGCCTGGAACAAGAACACACAAAACAGACACATCAATATCACAGTCATAGGAAGACTATAAGTTGCATCTACTGATATTCAACTACAGGAATACTAGAAAAGAGATCTGACTTCAGTATCATAACATTCAAATTTATTTTCTCATTATTAGAAAAATCACTGTAACGAAACATTTATTAATATCTAGTAACTAGGAGATCTGTAGAAACAAATTTATTACTTCTGCTTAGTACTAATCTAAAAAGCAAGCACTTACATGCAAACATTCAAAGATACTTCTCTACAAAGCATTTTGATTGAAAGATATCACTACCCTTGGACACTAACACATGCTGGGCACTGCCATACCAATACCTCTGGTGTTCTTTATCCAGGTATCCCTAAGTATTTTATTGACATTCAGGTGTATTTCAGGTGTAACAAACTATACTGTGAGTGATTAGGAAATACTGCCACTGAGGCCTTTAAAGCAGTGCTTAAGTAACATGATGGTATTTCAGTAGCCAGAAGAGCTGTTTCAGCACCCACCTGAATCAGGTTAGCTGGCAGTACCTCGTGCCTGTACCCATCGTAAAAAGAAAGTGCTGTGGTGAAGCAGGGCATAGGGATTCCAATCTGTACTCCAGTACTGATCACACGGCGCCAGGAGTCCTGGGAGAGAGGAAAAGAGGGGCGAAATAAAGAAAAAAAGAAACTAATCAGTGCTTGCTCAGAGGTACGTGCAGGCACATTAACTATTTTAGCAAAGCTATGTGCTATTTCACATTCTATGAAATCTAATAACCAAGTCTGTGCAAATCAGCAGTAGATTTTACATAAACCAGTTGATAGAAAATAATGGTAAGTAAGATAAGAGTTAACAACAGGACAAGAACAGTTGAGGCATGCAGTCAAACCGCAGCCTTGAGCAAGGATGCTGCTCTTTCACATGAACGTGATCAGAAGATCCCAAAAGCACAAACCCAGCAGGGAATGTTCTGAGCAAACACTGAGGCACTTCCAGGACCTCTCACCCAGTCGTGGACAAACCTTGCCCAGGGGAGTAAGAAGTCAGTGTGATACTTCAGACAGACACGTCGATAATCCTCGGTACAACTGTTCATCTGATCTCGTAACTTGCATGGAATATTCAGATTGAGTTACGAGAGTTATTAATGAGAATAATATGACTTCTTTGTTGGCCAGATAATCTGGTTTTAATTCTGCCTGTCAGCTCCATCCAAATCAGGACACTGTTTGGACAGATCCAGGCCCAAAGAACAGCGGGTCTGGAACGCTGTTGTTTTGGAGCTACTGCAAACAATGGTACTGGAACAGAAATCCAAGTGCACAGGGCACTGATGAGAATGTTCAGAGAGGCCAAGCATTTTTTCCTCATATTGTGATCCTTCTGAATTGCTATTGCCTAAGGCTCTTCTATAACAGTAAAATGGAAACCTTCAGTTTCCAGTCGTAGCTGGGCCAGTATCAAAGAACCATGACAGTCCTGCCTGTAAACTATTGTTTCTATGCTCTCCTTTCCTTGGAACTCACCTGACAGTTTTCAACTGCTGTCTTAAAGAAATCATCCAACAGCAAATTCTGGAGGTCAGGGTTTCGATCAAAAGCATCTTTGATTTTTCCCAGGAACACACTAGGCAGAGGTAAACCAGGAATAAATTTCACAGCTTTCAACAAAGGCCCAGAATCCAAAACTTACAGTGCCAAAACGTCCCTTGGCCAGACTCAGATTCCAAACATTACAAAGACCAAAGAAAATCTGCAGCAGATTTTCTAAGCCACCAGAACAGAGAGTTCATCTGGCAACCTTTAGTCTGTCTCTGTACAGAAACAGCCTCTCAGGAGCTCATCAGCAAAGTAACTCTGTGGATTTTCCAAGGAAATCTCCAGGCTTGTCAGCCAAGCACCACATAAACTAAACTGCCTGTTCTTCTCCCCTCAGCAACCAAGTTACCTCCTCATCTTAATTACCTCCTGATGATGCAGCCTCCCCTCCACATCAGTGCAATGGCACCGTAATTCAGTGTCCAGCCGAATTCTTTGGCTGCTTGTCTCAGCAGCATGAAGCCTTGAGCATAGGAGATAATCTTGGAGGCGTACAGGGCCTAAAAAAAAAAATAAAGTCACATTCCAAGAGAAGTCCCACAAAGCTGAACTAGAGACTTCACGGTCTACATATTCTAGTTAGTCCACATCTCAACAGGGACGAGTACAGTTGACACATTCCAGCTATCTGAGAACCAAAATATCCTTTCTAGTTGTTGGAAAGCTTGGTCTCAGCAGAGAGAGATATCAAGAGATCAATACCCGTTGCAAAGACAGAAGTGTTGAGGGGTGGAAAAGCTCCTGTGCATGAATTATGACCTCTGCAGCCCATGTAGTGACCACTGCCCACTGTGGCGGGACTTGAATTCCCTCAGGACTATTCTCTGGTCAGGAATAGGTCACACTGCGCTTTGTGGACATCACTAGGCAGTGCACAACACAAGCAGGAACCAATTGTTATGAAATATAAACACAAGAGCTCCTCCCCGGGGCTCACAGCACCCCGGACCCGCTCTGGTGGGCAGCTCTGACCCAGCACAGGGACTCACCTTGCGGATGTCCTCCAGGAAGGCCTTCTTGTTCCCACTGAACTGAGTCATTTTGGGCCCTCCCAGCAGCTTACTGGCCTGCACCCTCTCATCCTTGAGGGAAGACAGGCACCGTGCAAACACAGCTTCACCTGTGGGCACGGCAGGAAAGGGAGATCATCAGAAAGCTGAGCATCACTGTCAGTGTCTGAGAGACTCAACGCAGGGAGTGTCACCGCCCGATGAGCCACATACACAGTGAAACACGGTCACACGGGCAATGAAAATCAAGAATAAATCAGCAGGTTATAGGGGGAATGAGATTCATAAATCTGGGAGGCCCCTAACACTAGTATTCAGAAGCCCATAAGAAAGTTTTATAACATCACTAAGCAGGTTACTACATGTCATTTGTCATTAGCACAGGAGTACCTGCTGCTCACAGGGAGAAAGCCTGAATGACAGTCTCTTGATCTGGCTCAGTCAATTCCTAATCGTGCTGGTTTAAGTGGTATTTATTTGCAATTGATGACAGTATTGTAAAATGGGAGAGAAAAAAACAAGTTTTCCTTTCAGGGTCTGATAGAAGGAAAGCAAGCAAGTCTTCATACTGTACCTTTGTTCCACCTTTTAAGTTAGTTGTGAACTATCAAAGAAAAAAAGAAACCACACCCCAAAAATCAAACCAACAACAACAAAAAAAGAAGAATGAGTAATGTTTTCACAAGATTCTGGATCCTCCCTGCAGCAGGATTAGCATATCACGGCTAAATCAGAACTGGCTCCTTTCCATTTCTGCAAAAACTTCCTTCTACGCTGGGGAGGAGCAGCGGGGTGGGAAAAGCAGGGAAAAGCAGGAGTAGCATGACTCTGCTCTTACAGGCAGAAGTTTGCAAGTCATGCTTATGTAGTAAAACCACACAGAGCAACTGCCCTGAGAGGGGCCACGTTCGCACAAGGACTATGGCACACACTTCCCCATCAGCCCATCGTTACCCAACCACGCTCCCTGGCACTGCACAGCACTAATCAGGGAGTGCCTCCTCCACCCTTGATCTTTGCAAGAACCCCAAGCAGCACAATATTAACAGCACGAGAAAGAAACACCGTGTTTCAAGCCTGGAACTGAAAGACTACAGCAGCAGTAGAATATTAAAATGATCCACAGAAGTTGTTTTGCTGTTGGAATGCACCTGTGTTTCTTTGATAGCTACACTGCAGTTACTCTCTTTTAGCTACTGAATATCATTTTTCTCATCTTCAAGACTGGACCAGCCAAGGCAAAGGAAAAAGAGGCAGAGAAAGCATGAAAAGGAAAGCAATTCTGAGAGAAAAGAACCTGTTGAGTCATTTAATTACCCAACAGGAAGCCCACACTGGACCGGTGGTATTAGGGCACTGTAGAGGTGTTGCAGACGTATTACAGCTCCTGTCTTACAACACTCCCGGCACAGCACTTCATGCTCACCTGTCCCTGAGTCCTCACAGCGCTGTGGGGACACCACAGACACAGGTGTGACAACAGTACTGCCACCATTTAAGGAACAAGGTGAAAACAAGCCCCTCAGACAAAAACAGTAACCAGGGCAGAAAGGCTGAACAGCTACACCTAGAAAAACCTCCTCACTGGGATGTGGTACCTGCAGTAGGAAGGATGAAGCCAGACGGAGGAACAGTTACCTATGAGTGTGACAGGGACTCCATATTCCAGGGCAGAAATGGCTGTCCACTTCCCTGTGCCCTTCTGTCCCGCGCTGTCCCTGATCTTTGGGAGGAGGTACTTGCCATCACTGTCTTTGAATTTGAGAATGTTGGCTGTGATTTCAATCAGGAAAGAGTCCAGCTCTGTCTTATTCCATTCCTGAAACACCTGGAAATGGAGAAGAAATGTGCTTGTATATACATACACACACACACAGCCCTCCCCCAATCTGCTATATCTACAATATACATCAACTGATTTTTTGATTTATGTATGCCTTTTGCCTGTTTGATCATAATGCTCAATGTTTTGTTAGCTCTTTTCAGGCAAGGTAATTCCTATCTCTACACAAGAAGGTGCTTTCTGGGGAGAAATTAGCAGAGAATAGGAGAGTTTAGACAACTCCTCTAAACATTCAGCTGCATGTGCTTGCTGCTCCCTACCTCATGGGAAGTTCAGGAATATTGTGCACTGCCCTTGCAGGAGGCACGTCACAAAAATTCCCTTCATGTGTGTGCAGCAGCTTCACCCAAGGGCAGCCCCTCAGCAGGGGCAGACAACCACCACAGCACAAAGAAAGGCCAGACACTAAAAACTGCAGATCACCTTTGACATCTCATCGTGCTCCATGCCCACCACATCCTTCATGAGGTGGTAGGCCTCACAGATCAGCTGCATGTCTCCATATTCGATCCCATTGTGCACCATCTTCACGAAATGCCCAGCACCTTCATCTCCCACCTGTCAGGAAACATCCAAAAATCCCATCAGCAGCAGCATCGTCACTAATCCCAGAGTTTGATACCTGCCCTTGGCTTCCTTCTGCCTAAAGGACGGACGCAAACCCAGTGCTAACTGGAACTGTGGGTCACAGGTCCATGATCCAGCCATAAAACTTTGTGTTTCCATGGCATGGTGTGAGTTACCAGAGATGGAAGATTGGAAATTAACCCAGTCCACCACGAAATCAACCACTGATGGCGCTGTGTTTATTATGGACAAACATCCACGAGCCTCAGCAACCAAGCTACCTAAGTGGGGATCTAACCCCAAGTTAAGTCAGTAACAAATGAACATTTACCCAGTCACAACAAGGCTCCCCAGATCCCACTTTAGCAGCAATGCTCTGGAATATGGTCTTGATGTGGGGCCTGTGGGGAGAAACAGAACACCTCAGCACACAGGCAGGGACACAGACACCACAAGAGGCAAAAATAATATTCATGAGTGTGGATCTGATGCCTCCTTCTGTGACCTGCCCAAAGGCAGCCTAGGGTGAGGGCAGCTGGCAGGTTGATAGCCCACCATGCAGCAATGTCAATTAAATGTATGTTTTTTGCAACTAGACTAGTTTTTGCAAGATATTACAAATCAAGTCATGTTTGCAACACTGTGCAAACAAGCCTCATGCACTTAAAGGAGCCCAAATATCTTCTCCTTCCAAAACCAGAAGCTGTCCTTACTGAGCTGTTCATGGCAAAAAGATGATCAGGCAGCAGATTACTGTTGCTGATGGCTTTGTGCCATCAAATTTGAACAGGCTGATGCAGGTATGAAACACTAATGCAAACAGACAGGGACTCCAGAGATTCTAAAGCCTGGACACACCTTTTCTTTCTACATTTACAGGGAGAATGGGCACTCAGGGACAAAGTCTAACACGAGCATTGATGTACAGTTCTTTACAGCAACATGAGTACAAAAGAGCACAGGAGCATGCAGGAACTTGCAGATAAATTGATGTATTCACTAGTCAGTACAAACACGTCCTGAAGCCTCCTTTTATAATGTCTCACTACAGGGACTTTTGCTGCTGCCTGATTCATGGTCAGCAGCTTCCCAAGTGCACAGGGCCTCAAAAGAAAAAAATAAACATGCAATTGTACTTGTTTAACATTTAAGCAAAATTCTTTCCTCTCTCCAGGTTTCTGTAGGTCCTACTTTTGCCTGTGCATTCCTGGAAGAAAAACCTGCCTCTGTCCTGCCTGCCATGAAGGCTCAGCACTGCCCCATGACCCCAGCTGAGTTGAGAAATCTCGAGCCTTGAGGAAGTGAGATGGCAACACATCTTGTTCCCTCCCCACCCACACCCTGCTCCTGCCCTCCCTCGGCTCTCCCTGTGAACAGATGATTATTGCACACCATTCTGAAGAAGAAATACAGTATACGCTTACCAGGCTTCTTTGGCTCCTCCTGGCATGAGCGAAGGCCCGTATCTGGCACCCTCCTCCCCACCACTGACACCACTTCCCACAAATAAGATTCCCTTTGCCTGGAGTTCCTTACAACGTCTCTGGAACAAAGAGCAGAGCAGCATTATTTGATTTTGTTTAACACCAGAGCCCTGCAAACAAAGGTTAGCAATTCTGACCTAAAATCAGGTTTTCAATTCTGCTTTGGACACATTAGCAGCCATCCTCAGAGAAAGCCTTACACACACCAAAGTGAGAGCTAGGAAACTTCCTGTGGCTTTGACTTGCAAAAGGGACTCCCTGAGAAAACAGGTCCTTAAGCACCAGACAGAAAAGAGCAGCACTGAGGCTGGAAAAGGCTCAGAATTAAGTGTCAGGTGACACATGCTGTGTGCAAAGATGTGGGGGAGGCAGATTAGGCCCAAGGTGGAACTGCAGAGCTCACTGCAGAGTGCAGGTGGAAGCATGGACAACATAAGGGCAAACAATTCCCTCTGAGTGGGAGAGAGGCACAGGCCGAGATCCCTAAGGAGAGCCGCAAGCTCCCCAAGGATTAATCCTCACTGAGTACCTGGTTTTCGTTCTGGCATGGCCAACTCACTTATCCAAGATCAGGATGTCAGAGCAGAAAGACGAACACAGCACCCCTTATAAAGATTTAGAAATACCAGTCTGAATGCAGGATTTTCCTGTGAGCATCCCAGATATGTTAAGGTAGCTTCTATAACTTCTACAGCTACAGCCTGATCACAAGCAGATAATTACTCTGCTGCTTCCACTAACCAAGACAGCCAAACCAGCAGTTCTGTCTGACTGGAGAGTCCTGTGATCACGTAAGATTGAGATGTAACAACAAATCCACAGAGACCCTCAGACTTACAAATCTCCCTGAAAACTCCTTGAGAATTTAACAGGAAATTTTCTAAAGGCCTTCACTCTTTAAAAGCTGTCAATAAAAACAGTCATTGATGATTTGGGTGACTTCTATAAAATATTCTTACAGAGCAGTCCTTAGCTACTGTAACAACCTCTTCTTAACAGGCTGCGCGATCTAATTTTGCAGAAATAATTCAGTTTGGCTTTTCCTGAGCAGAGGGGTGATGGCATCTTTTCAACTGACTATTCTGATGATCAGAGGAGAAAGAATCATGTGTATTTTATCCGTTTACTCTGGGTAGGAAACAGGCTTACCGTGGTATCTCTATACTCAGAATTCCCACCATCAATTATGATGTCTCCAGTCTCCAGCAACGGCACCTGCCAAAAATAAATCAGCACTTTGATTTTCTCTGTGCATTCAACATGCAATAATGACGAATAATTGAGAACTTTCAGAGGAGCCTCCTCCAAAAGGCAGCAAGAAGTCACAGGTGGAAGGAAGGTTTGCCTCACCAGTTTCTTGATGAAGTCATCTACAGCACTTCCAGCCTTCACCAGGAGGATAATGCGACGGGGCTTCTTCAGCTTGGAGACCATCTCCTCCAGGCTGTGAGCTCCAATCACTTTGGTTCCCTTGGCCTCGTTGGCCAGGAAATCATCCACTTTGGAAACTGTCCTGTTAAAAGCACACACCTGGGGGAGCAAGAAAACATGGTAATAAAAGCTGCCAACAGAACAGTTACTTCAGCTCGGACTACAAATTATACAAGCAAGGTTCAACATCCTGTGTGCTCTCCCAGTTCTACCTTCCCTACAGACACAGAGCACGGATGAACCTGAGCATGTCTTTGCAAGTGCCTTGGGAAGCTGTGGTTAAGGGCCAAGCCCAAGGCAAACTCCAGGAAAAGTCACGCATAACTAACATATCAGGTGCCAGCTGAGTACAGGCCGGCACCGCTGCTCTTCCCTGGAGATGGGACAAAGGGCAGAACAGGTTATAACTAAAAGGAGGAAACAGCACCTATTAGGTCATCACACAAGGATGGATAAAGCACCCACAAAATGCTCAGCTCCAATCCCAATGCAGCTGAGTCAGCTTTTCTGAACAATGTTTCCTTCACTTACCACGAAGCCGTGGTCATTCATGTTCAAAATCAGGTTCTGACCCATCACGGCCAATCCAATCAAAGCAATGTCAGCTCTGGAATGTGGAAGAGCAAAAGTGCCAGGTGAGTCTGTTAGCAGTGATCCAGCAGCAGCACGCACACCTCTGCCGGGCTGTTCTGACCAGGCCAGCCCTCCCCTCCCTAACCAACGTGCTCTGAGCTGATTCTGGCAGCTGATGCTGCAAGAGATCATAGAATCACAGAATACTCCAAGTTGGAAGAGACCCCCCAAGGAGTCCAACTCCTGGCCCTGCCACCCCAATAATCCCACCCTGTCCCTCAGAGCCTTGGCCAAACCCTCCTGGAGCTCTGGCAGCCTGGGGAGCCTGGTCAGTGCCAACCACCCTCTGGGGGAAGAGCCTTTTCCTGAGATCCAACCTGACCCTACCCTGACACAACTTCAGCCCATTCCCTGGGGTCCTGTCACGGCCATCAGGGCAGGGATCGGAGCTGCCCCTCGTGAGGAAGCTGCAGATCCTCGTGGCTCCCGGTCAGAGCGCAGAACAACACACAGCGTGTCTCAAGTCACCGGGATTTATTCCCAACCACCAAGACCCAGCCGGAAGAGCACGAAAAGCAATGCAAAACATTGCGCTACAGGCAAGGAGTAAAGCGAGCGGCTCTAACACGCCAGCGATGGATCCAGCTCTATCACAGCCCCACAATGAGCAGACGCTGCACCAGAACCACCGTGTCTGCACGTTGCATCACGTTTTTGCTTCCGCAACGCCAAACGATTTGGGGTGAGCACAGAAAACGAGGAGAACGGGACATTCTGCAGGAGGCCGACGCAGGGGA
>VZRE01005235.1:0-86117 GCA_013396775.1 Cephalopterus ornatus | reverse complement strand
CGCCCGTGGGCCGATAGCGCGGCGGCCACGCCCCCTTAAAGGGGCCGCGGCGGGGGCGGCGCCGGCCGGGCTCAGCGCAGGGCCGGGGTATCCCCGCGGTGTCCCCGCCCTGTCCCCGCGGTGTCCCCGCACCGTCCCCCGGCCACTGACGCCCCCGAGGCCGCAGGACCCCCCCCGAGCCGCGCCCGCAGCTGCCCGGTGCCTTCGCTGTGCCTCTGCCCGCAGCGAATACCCGGTGACCGCAGCAAACCCCTGGGAGCCGCGCATTTGTCTTTTCTGGCCTTTAATTATTATTAATGGGCTTAAAAATTCTGCTGCTGAACGTCGGCCCAGGCTGCAGTCAGCCCCTCGCGTATCGCCGCCACCCATTTGTCTTTAGGTGTCCTGGAATTTAGGGAAAACTTGACAAACCTGCTCCTCCGTGAGCAGCGAGGTTACAGTGAGAGGAGAAAGCCACTGCCGCGCCTCCGCTCCGGGACAGGCAGGACACCTGAAGCACTTTTAGTTTGGTTTCTATTAAGATCTATATAAATTATTCTCTAAACAAGATGACCGGCAGCAAACTGACGCATCAGGTTTTTGGTTCACCTCAATTTTGGGCATTAAAGGCTCAGGAAGCAGCGACAGACAAGAGCGGCTCCTCTGAGGTGTTAACTGAGCTGTGGCAGGAGCCACCACGAAAAAGTCACAGGTTACTCAAGTGCCTACCTGGAAAGAAATAAGGCATCAGCAATAGCAGCAAAGAAGAGCTTTGCAGACAAAGAACAGACGTGGCAGCAGCCTGATAAAGGGATTTTGTCATCATGTACCTCAGTTAAAGTTTTGAGGGGTGTTTGACCTGTTTTGGTGGCACTTAGATGCTTTGGGAACGTCCTGTCCATGACTTTTAAGAACTTTCCACCTTCAGACCAAGACAGGAACAATCCACAGAGATTCCCTGACACATCTTTGTTCACAGAGCTGGTGCCTCAGACTTTGCTGTTGTGTTGGGGGGGTTTGATTTCACACATTTCCTCTCACTTTTAACTGTCACCCCAGATAAGCGAGTTCAGTATTGGCATCTGTGACAAGCTGAATTCATCTTTCAAGGCAAAAAAATCTTCTGAAAGCATCCAAAAAGCCCTTAGAGGTTCTGTGTAACATGGCAGAGGGGAAAGGATGAGGGAGGACAAGCAGGGCCTCCCATCTTTCTCAGGAACAGCCGAGACAAATCTCACGAAAGCATCAGCTGGTTCAGGACAGGTTTAGAAAACAAGTAACCAACATATGACAGCAGTAATTAAATCAGGATGAAAGGAGCACACATGATACCTGCTAATGCACTGGTTGTACCTTTATTGTTTCACCTCGTTCACTAACAATTCAGTGGTGCAAGGTTACCATACACAGTTAGATATCTGCATTGCACACCTAAGGCTATACAGCAAATGGATCAGAATTAGTACAAATACATGAACTATATTTACATTTTGTATACTCGAGCTCCAAATATCGGATATATTTACAAAATAAAATAAGAAAAATGAAAACCTGAAATTAATGTACAGTGTTGCTGATACACTCCTTCGCTGGGATGAAATCGGTTTGCAAAGAGATTTGTTCGAGAAGGCCACTTATACAGCATATACCTTGTATACCTTGTGTACGGAGGTGAACAGGGACACGGGCACTGCGATTCCCAGGGATGTGTTCAGTGGACAGCATGTCTGATGTCCGAAGTCGGGAGCCATTACCAACTGCACGTGAAGTATGGACAAGCAGAGTGGAAAATTAAAGACCTGACCCTGGGGAGTGCTGATCACCCAACAGTCCCTCTGCTTCCAGTCCTGGCCTCCGGGAAAGCAAGGGGTAGTTCAGCACCGCTCAGGGTCAGGCCCTTCACTTGGCAGCATTAAGAATTGAAGACTTAAGAGCTCCACCTCCTCAGTTTTCCGAATCCACAGCTGATCCTGGCGATTTACAACCTGTTCCCAGTGACATTGGACACAGCCACCTGGCTGGTGTTGGACTCGTTTCGGTTTCGAATACACAGAACGCATAAATGGCCTTCTGAACAAAAGTCAGTCCTGTTCTTGAACAGCTGATGTTTTTTTTAAACAAGGAAGCACAAAGTTAATACATTCCTGCTACAGACAGCACAGCCAGACCACGACCGGGGTGAGGAACTACGACGGGGAGATGGGACGCACACGGCAGACCCAGTCCAAGGGACGTTCCCAGACCCTTCCCGAGCAGCAGCAGGATCCTCCCTCCTTGCAGCAGCTGCACCTTCCACAGAAACACCCACCACAGCACAAACTCCCACAAACTCAGGCTGTGCAGGAGAACCAGACAGATGCATGTGCACAGGCAGTTATTAGTTGATTGTATGGTACCAGTGGGTGTTAGATCGAAGCTAATCCTCTTCCTTATCTAATGTGCAATTAATTACAGATGTATAAATATACAATACATTACATAAAATTAAATCCCTGTAAATTAGATAACAAGCAGCAAAAAGTAAAGTCTTTGCTTTGAAATACCTTGCCAATTAGTCATCAGGATTATTAGCCATTGACCAGAAAAACCCATTTCTCAGCAGTCTGGAAATAGGATTCCCTTCCCTTCTGCATCCCAGAATAGAGGGAATCTTCTTTAAAAAGGTACTTAAAGTGCATTTCCAAAATACAGTATAGGAGGTTTAGCTTAAAACATCCAGGAAGCTTCATCAACATCATTTTCAATGGACAAAAAGGGTCATTTTCTCCTTCCTTTTAGAGAGGAACACAAAGCCCCAGACCCAGCGCAGTTTGACTCTGGTTCTCCCCGGGGAAAGCCCTCCAGGCTCAGCCCTGTGTGTGCTCTCTGGGCTGGCAGGCCCACAGCACATGCCTCATCTCCAGAGGCCGAGTCCCAAGAGCTGTTTGACTCTGGCACTCCACACACACACGGCAGGTAACCACGAGAGGGCTTGGAAGTGTCAGGAGAAGGCAAATCAGCACAAATTTTCCCCTTCTTGCTCTGTTCCCAAAGAGAAGTTTCTAACATGTTGGGCTAAGCTTGGAAGTGGATGGAAATTCAGGTTTGGGTTTTTTTCTTTGCTTTGTTATCTTTTCAGAGGAAACTTGGATTGATTTCAGTCCAGCTCTAAGAAGGGAAACCCAAATGCCTCAGAGCAGGATTCAGTAATTGGAAAAAAACTTTGTTTGCCTTTATGCCAGACTAGGAAACAGTAATGCCCATTTGAACTCCACACAACAGGACCTATTTTGTCACAAATTATGCAGCTTAAAGAGGTACTGATGCTTAAAAACAGAATTTTGCTCTTCTGATGATCTCTTGTCCACACAGACACCAAGTCACCAGAAGGCTGCTTGGGGTTTTTAGATTAAAGAGTAACATTTATGCAACAGGGCTGTAACACTTCCAGCTCTGCATAAAATAAGCATCTGCCTCTTCCTGCTTTTAAAGGAAGATCCCTTAATCATGATTCCATGCAACGCCTACATCCACTTAGTTCATTCTCTGGCTTATCCAAAGCAAAGACTTAGCAAACTAGTTTTCTTCTAGTTAAAAAAATAAAGAAAGAGATAAAAGTTAAAATGCTCTCAGTGTGTCACAACCTACCACCACCTAAGTCACTCTGCCTCCTCAAACTGGTTCCACTTCCATCATAAACAGTGGTGATGGCAGCAATAACTTAATGCTTAGAATTAACCTAATTCTTGAGATCAGCTTAGCTCCAGTGTGAGGAGCCCTCCTGCAGGACAAAGAGTCTTATCCACACACACTGGAAGTGCTTTATCATCATTGCATAACAAAGGAATATCATCACTGTATTTAGAGTCACACACAGTTAAACAAGACAAAAAACAGAAGGGAAAAAAATAAAAAAAAAAACCCAAAACACAAACCACAAAACCATCCCTGTCATGCTCCTGGGCCCCCAGGATGCTCCCTCATGCTGGCTTCCAGTTCTGAAACAAATCTGAGCACCACAGAGGCAGCAGGAGAGGGTGATTTAGCTCGAGAACTCTCTTTGATATAAGGATATGTCCTAGAAAGAGTCAGATTCCCTCTCCCTGCTCCTCTGCCACCCATGCTTTAGGAGCTCTCGTTGTGCAGTGCACTTCACTGAGCAATGAGAACCCCATAAAGCCAAAGTGTTGCTCAGTGGATTCCAGTCCCACGTACACTTGGCCACAGAATTCCCAAAGCATGGCATGACCGGCCGAGGCGTGACCTGAATCCAAATGACCTTCTGGAGCTGGAGTGTGCCAAGATGTGCCTGCTGGAATAGTGGAACAACCCCCTTTTACCTCTCCCTTGAGAGGCTGGAACCTCCAGATGAAATTCTTGCCCATTCCCCGGGATCACAGCCCTGTCAGTGCCCAAGGAAGTAGAACACAGCAGTCTGAAACACAGTAAGACACACACACACCCCCCAACCTCCCTGAAAACCTGGCACAGAGAGGAAATTCCTTCTGCTTTCCTTTCTTGGGGCAAAGGCCAAAGCTTTGGCCACAAGGAGAACTTAAACTGTAGGTCAGGAACTGACACCACCCAGCTGATGTCCAAGAAGCCAATTATGACCCTCCACTGACCAGGACCAGGATCCACTGGATCTGTCCCCCAGGAAGGACTAACTCTGAAGCTCAAATTAACTAGTGGGGTTCAGCAGATGAAAACTGCAGCAGGGAAACCAGGAGACACGTGACAGCTATTCCAAAAGGAACTGAAAGTGTCCTGCTGCTCCCTGGAGAAAACTGCAAGTGCTGGGTGTGCCTGGGAAGTGTTTCCTAGGCCGAGGATGCTCCCCATGGACAGGTGGGGTGACACCTGAGCATCACAGGTAAGGGATGCACAAACAGGCCTTTTGGAACGATGCCCCAGAGCAGCAAACCCTGGCACACCAGTGACAGCCCTAAACCTCTTCCCAGAGAGGTGGGAACTGTTCCTGCAGAACTCAGGACCAGGAGCAGCAAGAGGAGACCTGCCCTCCGTGGTGATCTCCTGCTCCAGGGAACAACCACACTTCCCTTCCCATTCAACACTCTCCATCTGCCAAACACAAGGCTGAGCATCTGACGTTTTGGGGATTTTATCTAATATTTCAGCCAGGGGATCTATTCCTCCTCACATCTGCACAGCTTCCTCAGCTCAGAGGCAGAGCAGTGTTGGTGGAAACTCCTCTGGGTAAGAGTTAAAGCCAAGCACTGTTCACCTGCAACCCCACAGCAGGAGCTTCAAGGCAGATTTTTCTGGCCAGTCCTTCCTGGTTTGTTCCCTACCTTTTTCCAGTTCATCCCTTCGCCCGTTGGACCCCGGAAACTCAAAAAGTCCAAAATCCACTCTGCCCAGATAGAGTTGTCCAATATCAGCTCTCAACAGAGTTGAAATTAGAGGCTGGATCCAGAAAGTCTGAGGAGCTATTGCAGTTCCTGGCTGGGTAATGTCTACATTGAAGAATTTATCTTTCCCTGGCATTGGAACTTTGCCCTGAGGGAACCAATGACCACTGCCAAGTCCCAAATTGAATGAAAACCCTGCAGCAGTCCAGACAGACAACAACAGATGGTGGAACAGACACCAAAAGGTCAGTTGAAATGGGAAAAACAATTGTTATAAGAAAAAATAAATATTTTTTTTTTCTTTTTCGAGTCGTGCATTATCACTCCTTTTTTTTTTTTTTTTTTTTTTTTTTTTTCTTTTTTTTTTTTTTCCTTTCTCTTTTTGTTTGGCCACATGCTACTAGTACAGTTCTGGTACAGGTGAAAAGAACCAAGGTAGGGTTAGAATACCTAGAAAATGTACTGAAGGAGTGGTGGGGCAGGTGGGGGATGTTAAGCCACAGGATTACATACAAGAGAAACCGTCAAGAATCACGAAGAGAAAAATGAGAGGTAACACTATCTACCAGGAGGTGAGGCAGGGGGACAGATGAGAACATTACATGGACTCAGTACTTCATCTGGCCCGTGCGCCTTCGAGCCAGTTTTGACCTGCACAGGAAAGAAGGGAAAAAGCAGTCGGTGAATTCTGGAAGTTTGTTTTTCCTCCCTCCCCCACAGTTTGTCCAACTTTTTTAAATCTTTTTGTACAGTCCTGGTTTGCTCCCTGTGTGAAGAGAGTGAACCATATCCAGGGCTGTAATGACAAAAAAAATTCTCACTCCTCTGCTGTGCTCCTTTAAAGGGAGGCAGAATCTTTTAAGGGCTACACAGTTCAGAGATTATTTGATGCTGTGACAGCTTAGTTTTTAATTTCTTTTTTTTTTTTTTACTGAGAGAAAGAGTTACTGCAATGTAGCAAGATCTCTCCAGAAAGCAGGGGCTGCCTGGGACCTGTGTTAATGGGAAGGCTGCTAGAGAAGCTCAAAAAAGGGAAGGAAATGAGAATTTCTGCTTTAGCTCATCATCAAGAACCTAAAAAGGCAGTGCAGACCTGCCTTCATAGAGGCAGGCAGGGGCTTTATGAATTTGTAAAATGGCAATACAAGGAAGCCATTTTGTGGTCTCCGAATGCAGCATCCCACACAAGTTCGAAGTGTGGCTGTTAAAACATCACGAGCCAAAGCACCAGCCCCTGCAGTTCCTGAAATACACGGTGCTTTGTTTTCTGATTGTTTTGGGGGGGTTTTGCCTCCCCTCCTCCCTCCTTCAGCTCCCCCAACTTGTCACATTCTTCAGAACAAGATTAAATTCCCTCACCAACCCTCTGCTCCTGGTCTGACCCTCTCCCTGCCCTCCTGCTCCTCAGCCCTGCCCAGGAGGGGCCTCTCACCGAATTGTGCCAGCAAGGAGAGGATTGAAGGCATACAACCAGTCGTTCATGTCCTTGTCATTGATGGCCTGCAGCAGGACCCCACGGTGCTTTGTGCACACTCCAAAGGTGTTGGGTGTCTGCAAGATGGAAAACAATTTAAATTACTGAAGTCTAAAAGCACAGAAGCTGATGAACAATTCCCCTCCAAGAGAGTCTGCTCTGCCACGTTCCTAAAACCCACATGGCCTAAGGGCTTTCATTTGAGTTTCACTGATCATTTCCAGAATATTATTAACCCTTAACTTCTACAAAATAATGTTTTAACTCATGAGTGTGGATTTGATGGAGCAGCGAAGTTCATTTGTTTCCTTGCGGGATGTTTGCGTGTGTTGTTCTGTGGGGTTTTTCTTTAAATAAACAAAACACACAACCCCAGAACACCACACAAAGGAAGCTGCAAAAACCAAACGCAGGGTGATGGCACCAACACAGCCCCTAAAAGCTGATCTGATGTGTAAGAGCAGTCAGGTTCAGTCTCTGAACACAAGAAACCCTGAACAGAACTGGGAACTCTGTGGGCAGAATCACCAGATCCCAGACATCCTCCCAGCTGCATTTTGGTCAGACCAGAGATGACACACCTGATGTTATGGATCCACTACTGCCTGCAATGTTCCTGCTTTGTGGGCAAACAAACAACAGCTGTCAGACTGACCTTTACCATTGCCTGTTGATCCTCACTGTATTCCACCTGGGCTGTGGATAAGTTTATGATTCCTCTTTCTACAGGATCTTTGTCGCTGTTGTAAATAAAAACATAGGGACGGCGAACCACCACGAAGTGCTTGGCCCAGGAGGTGGAGAGAGGCTCCTTGAAGTGGAGGTATCCTTTCTTGGAGACCACAGAGCTGGGGGAAAAAAAAAAACCCACACATTAGCAGGAAGAGATTTTTCCCTACATCAGGCACCTACTAAGTATCCCTGTTAACTGCAAAATGCTGTGTAAGACACTTGATTTTTAATATGCTTTGTCTGCAACAGTATTCAGCAAAGTTCTGCTGCACCAAGCTGAACTGTGTCTTCAGTAACTATGCAAAAGTCTGACAGAAAGAAGGACCCTACAGATCTCTCAGTGAACTTCAGCCACCGTTTGGTGCTAACAAACATCATATTTAAGTCACTGGAAATCCTGTTCATTAAGAAGATGCAGAGAACAAAAGCTGCAGAGATCAAACATCAACACAACCTTCCCCGATCCTCCTCCACCATACAGGACTCTGCAGCTCTGCTGTCACCTGTTAATTTTCCTTCCTCAGACAGGGTATAGAACCTTATAGAACCTACCTCAGAAAGCCCCTGTGACAGCTCTCAGGAAGCCACAACAATAAAAATCTTACCCTGGCCTGATTTCCTCAATATCAGGAACGAGGTTTAGGAACTCATTCTTTCCAGCTCTGGCAAGGTAGGAAGTTTCTACTGCAGGAATTATCTGGAACTGTTCCACCTCATGACAGGGACTGGAGGCACGAGAATTTGCTTCTGGTGTCCTTTAAAAAGAAGTGGAGAAGGAAAAGTAAATCCCAACAAAGCAACTGAATGTGACAATGGAATTTTAAGTGCCTCTACAGCCCAGCCTGTCTTAGGAGTTTCATCCTCCAGCCCAGAATTTTTGTAAGACATTGGGATCCTTTGGCACAATATCAAATAGCATTTTTCCTTGATATCTGTGGAATTAAACTTATAATAACTGCAAGTAAGCTGTTTTCCCAGCTACTTTCCCCTCGTTTCTCCTGCTGAACACAGTCACAACACAGACACACATCTTTGATGTAAAATGTACTTCACCAGCACTCCTCCCCTCAGGGATGTTAAACTGAGAAGGTACAAACTGCATGTCTTTCATGAAGTAGTTATTCCAAACTCAACCAAAAATATCTGCTACAGATACAGCTGAGAAAGATAAACAGAGATTAGTGGCCAAACTGGTTTATTTGGGTTGTTATTGGTAGATCTTTGGAACAGACCTCTGAAACAACTTGTGGATTCTGCTCACTGCAGATGCACTGGGCACTGGAATGACAAGCATCTGAGTGTTCCTCTAGCACAAAGGGGAAAAAACCACTTCAAAATGGGGGAAAATAACTGTGCAGAGGGACTGGAGGAGTAAGGCAAGGGGGCTGTAGAGAGAAATATTTCAAAGTAGGGACAAGGAAGAAAAGAGGAGAAAAAAAAAAGAGAAAACATAGCAAAGAGATTTGTGAGGCACTAAAAAGTCATGTTTTCCTATTAATGCACTACACTTACTTCTGATCAATTGAGTTGCATCTGGAATCCACCAGAGAAGGGCAGGTAGATGAAGGGGTGAGGGTTGCACTGCTGAAACTGGACACGGACGGGTCCCGCCCGATGGGAGAAATATCCGACAGCTACAGGGACAAACACAGGGACAAAGCGTGTCACAGAGCTGGGTTTGCAGCTGGGGCTCAGTCCTGGCTGAACACTCAGCTCAGACAACACACAGGTATTTCCATCAGCCATTTCCCTACTCAGCAGCCAAATTTTTGCACACAACCATAAATAAATAAATGCATAAAATACAACGGCACTTGTGCAGACAGAGCTTGTTATCATGTCCTGCACCTCTGATTATTCACAGCCTGACTTCCTCAATGGAACATCACACTATCCAGTTTGCAACTTGGGGTTCCCTGTGCCTACAGGCAGAATTTTTAAGAGTCAGTTTATCCTTTTCCGTTGGGAAAGTGTATGGAGGGAAAGACAGCAAGAGCACTTCCAGTCTGCTGATAAACTGGAAGATATACTACAGTCCAAGTCCACACCACCTCCAATTCCTGCAATGCTCTTTGGAACCTGATGCTGAAAATAAAAATTAATGAAATGAATATAAAGTGGTTTATCTTTTCATAGTATCAGCAGATTCCACAACCTACAAATCTGTTGCTATTGTACTACAAATATAGCATATTGTCCTGCATGAAATATTTACCTTACAATCACTGATGCTGTTGTACACCTGGTTGAATTCTCGATTGAAAGTGTGAGTTAGGAGCTGCAGACACTACAGGGGGGGGAAAAACAAACGAGAGACAGAAAGAGAATTTTACATTTATATTTTCAGGGAAAACTGAACACGAGAGGCAATTTGCCAAGACACGCTTGGGCAGCTCGTGAAACAGTAAACAAACTCTAAACTGCTGTGAAAAATCCCAGAAGGAGAGGGGAATAATCTCTTCCCTTGATAAAATTAGGAAGTTTTACTTGTAGAACTATCAATGAAGGGGGGTGAGGCGAGTGAACAGCCACAGCACAAACCTACTGTGGTTCTGTGGTGTGAATGGATGATTTCCCCGGAGAACACATTAAAATGAAACCCTCACAACGCTGGGCATTCACTGTGCCATCTGAGAAGCTCATCATAAATCTTTAACCAACTCTGGCACGCCAGTTCTGCCCCAGGAGGCCCCTGCCCTGCCCCACCTTGGTGGCCAGCTCCTTCTCCCTGTCCACCAGGCTCTCGATGTCAGCCGAGTCGTAGCCGCTGCTCTCGCTGGGCGTCACGGCGCTCTCGAAGGTCGTGGTGGAGATCTGGGAGGAGATGCTGGTGGAGGTGCTGAGGGTCCCACTGCTCAGGCTGGGGGACAGCGAGTCACTCAGGGACTTGGGGATGCTGTCACCGAGCTTTTCACGGAGCAGAAGGAAATGCCGGGTTTTTTCCACCTGGTGAGAGGAGAAATCGGTATCGTCTGATCCAGGATGGGGCCTGTTCTACAGACACTCAATTCTCAGGCATTCTTTTATATTCAGACCAGTGAACATTTTCCACAGGGAAGGGAGTTTACAATAGCACTAGAAATTGAATCTGCCTTTGTTGAATTCACTGAGATTCTTAGCTGAAGGTTCCACTCAGCAGCCAGTCACACACCTTGTATCTTCTCTGTAGGGAGATTTCATTTAAATCTCAACTTTGATCTTTACTCACCTCATGCAGTAGCTCCAGTTTCTCCAGTTCCCACTGATGCTCCAGGATGAGGCTGTCACCCCTGGGCCTCCAGCCTGCCAGGTTCTCTTCTCCCCTCACATATGCCACAGACGTATCCAGGACTTTCCTCCTCCTCCTCTGCATTCCTGAGCAGCAAAAAACCAACATGAGACATGTTAAAACCACAGCCAGAGGGATGCCACTAAGGAACAATCAGCAGTCTGTGAAGAGCCAACAACTCTGCTGTTTGGCTGGGAACACACCAGGCAAGGATTTCATTCACTGCAATTACACATTCCAAAGATATCTGATTTAGTGCAGCTTTCTTACTTCATTCGGGTATTTTCTATTGACCAAGATACAATGCAAACTGCTGGTCTGTTTAATTCAACACAAGGACTTCAATTGCCACGTCTTAGAAGAAAAATACACTGATACTACATGAACTACATTCCTTCCATCACCTTCAAAAGGCCAAGAGAAAACTCTGTTGCTGCCAAACCCATCTCCACTGTCAGTGGTGAGCCTTGCATCATGTCCCTAAGTCTAAGACTCTGGTACATGCCCAGTTTCCCGAGATACCCATGTCAGAGGTGTCAAGTTCTCAGTGAATCCTCCTGTTCACCAATGGCAAACACAGACCTGAGCCTAAAGTAAAAGCCTGAGTGAGTTTTTCACGGAGTAGCAACGTTCCCTTTCTCCTGTGAAACACAGGAACTGCTTCCCATCAGGACAGAGGTGTTTACTCTGTTCTGCCCATGAAATTTCCTGCACTATTTCATATTTATCACTTGAACACCCAGTGACTGCTTACCTGGACTGCCCGTGTCTGACATTTTGCATAAACTTAGTTCATAGATCCCCGTGACTCGGTTGCTGTTCACAGGAAAGCAGAAGGAAACAAAAACACATTGTTACCTTCAGAAAGAAAGTGCATCAGCTTTAGTTCAGTGGGCCCCAAAGTAGAAGTTCAAGAATAGTTGTTAGTTAGGACTAGATCTGAATTATAATGTTGCACAAAACAGCCAGGACAGACTTCAAGATCCCTAAAAATGGTATTTCTCCTGTGTTACCCCCCACCCTGCACTGGACTTGGAGAGCAGCTGCTGCAGTAAATTCCGGGTCAGGAGCAGGACCATCTGTGTGCAAGCTTGAAAAATGGAACTCTCTTCCCAACTGTCAGTCTGGAAAAGAGGCCAGCAAGGACAGAAACCATCAGAGTTTCACAGAAGTAAACGCAAGAAGGAATGTTCAGACCCAGACTGAAGAACCCATGACAGGGTATAGTTTCAAGGAAGAAACAAAGAAAAATAAGCCCCATCCTCCCCAAGAGAAAAAAGCACATATTGACATGAAATATGGGTACCAAAGCTGGCAACTGAACTCACGAGTCAGGGGATTTGGAGTAGCCGCTGCCAAAGAGGTTGCGCAGTGACCGCGGCGGGGAGATCTTGGCGTCCCTGGAGTAGAACACCATGCACACATCCTTGGTGATGACTGCAGGCTGGATGCAGTGGTCCAGCTAAGAGGAAAAGCAGCGCTGAGTGAGCGGCCGCAGACAACTGTGCCAAGCTACACTGCTGCCCGGTGAGTGGGACAGCTTTGGGAAGCTGTTCTTGTTTGGATGTTGGCGGAAGAAAACTGTCAAGTTCCTTGAAGCGTCTCGTGGGGGAAATAACTCTCCTACACAAAACAACAGCATTTCGCATGCAAAGCCAGTGTTTGTAACACCAGGAGTAATTCCACTGCAACTTTCACTGATCTCAGTGGATTTTCAGATACAGAAATGGATAAAAGGAGGCACAGAGATCACTAGTTTCACGTGTGCTGCCAGGCAGGAATACCTTGACATTAAGGTGTTAATTGTGAATAATGTTTTCCACCCTGTTCTCAGAAAATAAATGAACACTTTGACTGGCTTCCGGACTGAAATCACTCAGCCCAGTCAGTGTTTATCTCGGGTACACACTGCCTCAAATGGTTCTGCTGAGCCACAAGCCAAAGGAAGGCACAGGGGTCTCACCTCCAGGTAAGCAGAGAGGGTCATATAGATCTTCTCTCCATACGGTGTCACTCGGTTGAGGAGGAGGGAGTTATGCAAGGAACTATCCCAAACTGCTTCAAACCGGTAGAAAGTCCTGGAAAAGAGTAAAAAGCTCAATAGTAAGAGTTCCTCTGCATCCCTCTCGTCGCTCAGTGTAAAGCACCTCTTCCCTGACACCATCCACTATGACTCTCAGAGACTCAGAGAACAAACACTTGAACAAAAACCTGCTCTTCTTTCCCAAGATTATTTACTTCTACCTCAAATAGTATTTTGCCTGTTACGAAAAAGACTCAGCTAAAAGAGAAAAGAGGCAATGCAGAAGAGAACAAAAGCTGTCACAGCACTACAGGGAAGTCAGCACTAAAGAACAGTGATTCTAAACAGACAGAATTCACCTCTATTGCTTCAGTTGCAACTCAGCCCAGTGAATGGGAAGATCCTTTTTTATAACCAACTCTCATCCTACACCATATTTTAGGACTAACATATAAACAGAAGAGATCCTTCTAATACTTAGTCTTATAAAACCAGCAGCTTCTGACAGCAAATCAGGGTGACTGACAGATGGGTTCAGTCCTATATCCAAGTGATAAATATTTCTTTTTATGCTCTAATAGCTTCAAGTAAAAACTCGCAGCTCTAACAAACTTCTTACAGAAGTTTGTGCAGTTTGGTACGTGGAAAGAAAGGAGCTGAAGGCTCCCACAGCTCTACCCCAGCAATCAGGAGAGTTCTGTTCAAGTAAGAAGTGAGAGCATCAGACAGCACAGCTAAATCACCAGATCTAGAGGATCATTACACTCTCCTCTCTAGCAGGGGCTTAGGGAAATGAGCTTTCTCCTTTCTCACAGGCAGAGACTGATTTCAGGCAGGTCCCTTTGGAAAGAAGAGCTATCTCCTTATCCAGGAGTTCAGCATGCCTTTCCACACTGGCAACAGAAACAGAAGGTGTTAATTCTCCAGCACCTCTACAGTATTTCCCTCCCAAATCCCCCTGTTTTTGAGGGTTTTTTTATCCCATTGAGTCCAAACAATGTGGTAGTAAAAGGAAGAAAAGTTATATCTCTAAAAAGTTTCTGTATAATGCCCAAGGCCAACTCAGAAAAATAGAAAATGCAACTAAAGACAAAGGACAAAAAGCAGGGTGGGGGTAGAAGAAATAACAAAACACAAAGCAAACCAAAAAGAAACATGAAACAGCCTAAGAGCAGACATCAGAAACAGAGGGATCTGACCTCGAATAGAGCTCCTGAAAATCCCATTTTCCTGATACTAATTACACAATTCCAAGCTAGAGACACCATCAACTGTGCAGTCCAGTGAACACTGCTAAATACTGTTTGCATTTGAAGTAGCATACGTAGGAAATTACTTCTAAATATCTTGTTTCTGTTAAAAATGGTACTGAGCAACATACCCTAAAGGCCAAGTAATTGGTAACTTTAAAAGCACTGTAAAGTAATAATCCTCACTTGAGTCAAACCAGGCAAACAGCACAGGCTGTCCTCGAATCCTTTACATGCCTGTGTTGAATCCTTCTGTTTTAAGCTTTCATCATGACTTAGTTAAGACAGGAATTTTTTAAACTTTTAGCAAGTTCCAGATCTACTGTCAGGGTGGGAAAACCAGTGTATGGAAGCCCTGCACCAGCTCTGCACCATTTGCCAAAAGTGATTTCTCATCCCGGGGAGAGAACACAGGGGTAAGTGTTCATCGGTGCAGAACTACCACCACCTTCAGCAAAACCATGGGCTTTGGACAAACACCAAGCTGAAGCCAAGTACAGCTTTGAGGCAGTTTTTGTAGTGGGTTTTGTCCAGCCAGGAAGTTCCTCATCCACAGCCTTGCCTGTCCAAACCAGAACGTGCTACAGCAGTTACACAGGGAGACAAAACCCAGACGTCAGCCAACTCCTGTCAGCAGAGCCAACAGCACAAGGAGCAACAGGGAGCACAGAGCAAGCAAAGCCCAGAAAACAGGAGAAACAGGTTACATGTGTAGTTAGAAGTGACTCTGAAGTGGATTTTAGTATTAGTGAAAGGTGGGGAATTGAGAGCATCGAAGACAAAGAGGCAGAGCACAGAAAGCAGAGTGCAAACTGCCCCAGCCTGCACAGCCATCGTGCCTGGAATCCTGTGCCTGTGATCCCACCTGGAAGGGGAAACAGGAATCCAGCCTGAGCAGCTCCTCTGCCAGCTGGGAAATTAAGGAGCAGCAACCACATGGTTAAATCTCAGATGCAAATCCAGCCCCAGAACAGAGGCTGAATGGCCCTCAAATGGCAGCCACTGCTTTTTGTTCAGTGCAATTCTGAGCTGGAATTTCAAGTAACCTCATCATTCAGTCCCTGGCTCGGTACTTCAAACACATTACAGAGTCTGAGGCAGTGAGCAGTTCCAAATTTAGTTCTTTGATACAGAACAAAGGAAGAAAATAGCAAGGACTACAAATAGGGACTATATTTGATGGCACATTTAGAGAATCAGGAAGACTGAAGGAAGTTCTCTTGTATGTGCAGGAAAGTTCACCTTCACAAGTCCCTCAATGAACTGTACCTGAATAAACCCCTGACATAAAGGAGAAAGAGGAGGAATACCAGTTCTGGAAGAGCTAAGAGGTGTGCTAAAGGAATTCCATAAAAGCTAAGAGGGAGGTGGCAGCAATACAACCAGGACATAAAGCATTCTATTTTCAAGAATCTTTATGCACAAAGGAAGCAAACAGAAAATACCTAGGCATATCCTTATCAAGAAAGAGCCTGTAAAAACATAGAAAGAGCTTCAGTTAGTGCAGCCAAAAGCAGAACAGAAAAGCAACAGCTGAGAGGAGCAGAACATGTGGACTTGAAAAACAAAACAAAGAAAAAAAACCCCCACAGGAAGCAGAAAACAGTCTGCAGACAATGAGCAAACATAAGACATATCCCTTACCAGGGCCTCAATCCCACTCCACCACTGCCATGCACTCATCCCACAGCTTAAACCTCGGCATTTTGGGAAGACATGGTCAGCAGCTTCATCACACTCATCCTTCACCCGAGTGACCCACCTTAGAGGGAACTGTGGAGCTATACAGGAATTTATTGAAACTGCTAGAGAACAGAAAGCACAGGGCTTTCCAACTGCAAAGCCAATAGCGTCAGACTGGAAACCAGCAACAGTCTCCCAGTGTTCCAGTTCTACCGATCCATTAATTCAGATACACTGAAACATCCACTTCACAGTGGGAGACAGAGAGGAACTGCTGAAGCCCCTGTCCCTGCCTGCCTTTACAGACACCAGGTGGCAGAGATATTCCATGGGCAGGAGCAGCATCCTGAATCCATCTTTAATGCTGCAGTGGTCCATCAAAGTCCAGGCCTCTAACGGAGAAGGAAGAAGCCATTTCAGTGCCTTGGAGGATCCCGACTCCAGCATCCAGCAGCTGCAGCAGAGATGGGCCCCAAAACCCCCCTCTCCTCCGGAAACACTCATTCAGAGCTCCATTCCAGAGATATTCCTGCTTTGCACCGGCTGAGCAGAGCCAGGGAGCAGTCAAGTGACTGGGCTGATGTCAGAAGGGAGAGGCTGTGCCCAATCCCACACTCTGCCTCGCTGCCCTTTGTTGCAGACACTGAAGCAGAACAATGTGGAGTCTGAGCTTTACAGCAAATGCACCCTAATGAGGGACACACAGAGCCAGAAACCCCCGAGCCAGGGCCCTGCTGCTGCCCAGACACTGCAGGGAGATGGGGCAGGAGTCAATCCGTGACACATCCGTAGAAATCCACAAATTATGAATTTACAAAGCATGGCTCTCACTTCAAACGTCACATGCTTGTGCCCGGAAAGATATAGGTATGTCCACATCTATAAATTGTCCTTGTACCTCAGTGCTTTACTCTAGCACCAAACCTTGATGTCAGTTTAAAAGTTCTGGGTTAAATCTTGAGACTCCCTTAAGCTGTTCCTTTCCATCCTCCCTTTAGGGTCCTTACACATGGAAAGTAATTCAGATGTATCATCAACAAATCCTTCAGGTAGATCAAGAGATTTCAGCAGTAACAAGAAATTATGGCGATGTTCATTCTCCATCTGCCTGCCCTGTGCCCATGGAATTCTCCATTTAATAATTAGCCACATTCCCAGCTTCCCAAACACCCTGCCAGTACCTCAGAAGTCAAATAAATTTCAGATTCCTGATGAAGTGCTCATTTTATTCACTTACCTGTTGGAGCTGTGAGAGGACTTCAGGTATTTTGCAGAGATAATATTCAAAGACAGAATGGCATCCACAGCAGCCTCATCTACCTCTGCTTTATTTCTTATACGCCCTGAAATGGGGAGAGGAGGAATCAATTAAAACTCAACCTGCAACACAAAAGGAATTTGTTTTCCCAAATACCATTTCAGACCATGTGATTAACAACTGGAAGTTGCAAAACTTGAGTTTTTCCTCTGGATCTTTTTCAAAATCCTCCTCTCACAGGCAATGCTCATAAAAATGACAGAATCATATACAAAGAGAAATTACCACTAACAGTTTTTCTTCCTTACAGAGCAAGATGCAAAAAGAATTTACTCACCAACAACCAGCTCCCTCACATCTTTCCAGTGCAACTCACTGCCCTTCTCATGGATAATGGTGACTGTGATTCTCCGCTGGATTCCCTGGGAGAGTTCAAAACCAAAACACTGGTGAAGCATTCACACACACACACACACACACACATCTGTTTTGCAAAAGTGAAGCAAATAAGATCATTTAAACTAGTCTGTAACTGAACAAGCACCTCTGTGTTTCAGGACCGTAAAATTCACCTCAAAGGGATGTTATAATCTCATATGTAATAGAAATTAATTAATTCCCCCTCCTTACTCCACAAAGGCAGAGGTTTTTTAACCTAAAATAGCCCTGAAATTGTTGTTATGCTCTCAAAAATAGTGATGAGGACACTGGTAAATCCAGGACTAAGTAACTTTCTTTTTTCCAAGGGAATTATTGGAATATGACCATTATTCCTAAGCTACTAGAACTGTACCTATTATTTTAAGAACGAGAGGCAATGGAAGTCACAGGTAAACTCCACGAAAAGGAACTGAGAATTTGAGAGTGGAAAAAGCATAGCTTTAAAGAAAAAGGGTAACTTTAAATCTATAAACTAGGATTACCTTTAGAATCTAAAGACAAATTGTTATTAAGGATTATAAGAGACATTCAAAATGCACTGAGATATGGTCATTCTGTAGAGCTGTGTCACAGCCACAGGCAGTGACAGAGAGCAAATGGAGGTTGAGTCCACATGATCCTTCTGTGTCCTTGGCAGAGATGCTGGAGAACACTGAGGGCACAAACCTGGCCCCAAAGGTTCCTGCTTTTTAAAAAACTTTCGTCTTTCATGAGTGGGACTCACATTGCTAAGCAACAGGAACTTTGGCCCCCAATATCCTGGGGGCCAAACACACTCCCCTCGTAGCCCCAGGCCACAGCCTGAGGGCTGCCTGACCCTCCAGCTGTCATTGCACAGCTGGCTGGGAAAGGAGGACAGGAACCACGCAAAACCCACTCATCAGCGTTCTGCCCCCCCTGCAGGGATGAAACCTGCTGTTCCACAGCTCTCAGCAGTACCTGGTGGAGCAGGAAGGTCCCCTGGCAGGGCAGGCCCCCGGTGTGATCCACAATTGCTGGGATGTACCTGTGGGAGACAGTGGAATCAACAGGAGGAAAGAGGGACCAGCACAACAATTTCTGCTGCCAAGTTACCTCCCCATAGAACATCTGAAGACAAAGAGCGTTTCTTTTTACCTACTCTCAAACTACTTATGGCTCCTGCTCTCAGACTCCTCGGGGCTCCTTATGGCACTACAGAATCAGTGAAATACAGAAGTATTGTATATGGAACTTCCAGTACTTCTGGAAAACTCCGTGGAATAAAGAACCTAAAGACCTACCAGGGGAAAACCTTCTTTGTATCAGAGATGAACATAAAACAGGACCTGCTAGATGACTTTTGGAGCATAAAGTCTCTGGTGACCCAAAGAATTGAAACTCATGGCCCACACAAGGTAAGTTTTCCCAGTGCCTGTTCAGCTCGTGTGCACGGAGTTCTCAGTGGAAGGATCACTTCAAGTGTGAAAGAATGTCATTCTATCTCTTAAGTCCTTTCCAAGGGGGTGAAAGGATGTTTTTCTGTGTCTTTGCTCCTTCCCAGTGGGGACAACTAATGCCAGCAGTAGTTACACCCCATCACTACAAACCAGGCAGGCCCCCATCCAAAGACAACTAAAAATGAATCTGGTCTGAACAGAACAAAGGGGGGAAAAAACCCCAAAACTCCCATAAGCCACTGCTCTTGAAAGATAAAATATTAATACAGGACTTACTCCCCTGTTGGCTCCAGTTCGCTGATCTCAAACCACACCAGGAGGTCGTATTTGCTCACACTCTGGCCCAAGCTGGGTTTGCTCATGGTGTTCAGCTTTGTAGCTGGCACTTCAAGGCAGAAAAAAAGGAGAAAGAAGGGAAAATAATGGTTTACCAAGACTGAACAAGTAAAGCTTGCTCAGGACTCATGGGACTGTGCCATTTCGGTGATCCTACTTATTTTACGTACACGTGCAGAGCAGAGGTTTCTCCACGAAAATGATGGTGCTTACAGCAATTGTTATTTCTCAGAGTGTTGTTTTTTAAATCTAGTTTACTAGAATTAAAACAAGGTTAAACAATGAAACAGAAGTGTATCCAAAGGGCTTGGAAAAATGCACAGCCTCTCTAGATCCACAGAAAAGAAGATTCCTCAAATGCACATCACAGTTTGTGGTTTAGAATTGCTTGGGTCTGTTCATCTGCAGCATCACTCACTCAAAAAGTGTATTTCCCCTTCCCCATGTAAGAGGGAAAATACAGAACTTAAAACTTCACTTCTTGATGCCACAAACTGCCAGACTCCTGCACCACTTGGATAAGATATTGTATATGTAAAAGGGCTGAACAAGACTTATTCCAGAGCCTTAATCCTGCCAAAGTATGTTTCTGAGCTCCTTATCTCTTGGTATTAGTGATTATTACTGGCCAGATCCCCTCTAATTCCTTTCATACAAATGTAGGGATAAAACCATGTTAAAAAAATAATGGGATAACCGAAATTCTGGAAATAACCTGATACTCCCTCTCACACCCATCACACCTTTCAGTTATCATTACTCGACTTATCTGTTCACTCATCACATGTTTGTAAATGGGAACCTTTTAAAAAGCTCTCTTCCTGTGCAGTCTGACAGGGATTTTCATAACCCTGCAATTGATTTTCCATTTTAGCTCCTTTCACATACTAACCTTGCTGTTTTTATTAAGCCAAGCAATTATTCTCCTTCTTAGCCTCTCAAGCCCCATTCTCCCCTTGCTCAGGTGTTGCTTAGGTTCTCCCACCTTCACCCCTCTGTGTATCCTTCAACATCCACCATGATTAAATTGCCCAAGCACTGGAAGGGCATTAACAGTCCCCAGTTAAGAAAAGGTCCTTCCAGGTGTGCCTGTGGGGGTCTCCTAAATTCTGTGTATTTTCTGGGTAGAACGGCAGCTCCCTCAGAGGGACAGATTGTACAAGTATCAGTCATTCACAGCACAACTCCATCCTGCGAGGCAGCAAGATTGAGGCTCATCATTTACTCTTCTCATACGTTACCCAGGGTAGTAACCCTGTTGTACCCATCGTATCATGCACATGAACTCATTACAGCTGAGCTCAGCACTGCTGACAGCAGGAGGAACACCCAACACTCAGGTCACTCCAGGTTCTTGCTAAGCAGAGAAACTCAAAAGCACCAGAAGAGGAAAAAAACAACAGAAAGACACATTTAACTAAACATGAAAGCTGGTTCTAGACATTCTCACAGACTTGCTCTGGCACAATTAATAGCCAGCATGCCATTTTTTGATTTTAATAAAACAATGGAAGTGAGGAATAGCACTGTTACTGGCAGAAAAGGAAGACGAGCAAAAAGGAAAGCTGTATAGAACACAGCAGAGTGTTTCCTCTACAACTGGCTGTGTTTTCATTTGCATCTCTCATCCCAGGATCACAAAACCAAATGCAAAACACAACAAAAATCAGAGGTCTCGGAAGCTCCAGGGAATAGATGCAGTGCCACAGAAAAATCTGTGACTCCCAGCACACTGGGGTCTACAGGCTATCTACATGGTTCTCTCTAAAATGTCTACATGGTTCTCTCTAAAACAGCCCTAAACTTCAGCACAGCATCATCCTTCCATGACCACAACCATGGCAGCTTCTAGTCCTAAGAATACTACACATGGTAAACGAAAAAAAAAAAGAGTTTTGCAGCACGTTTTGGAACTACTTCTACATCTACCATAGATCAAGTTTGGCTACTAACCATCTCGTTTAGGAGCCCGCTCACTCTGACAACTGGGAACAGGCAGAAAGAGAAAAGGTGGCAGCTGGTCAGCTCCATCCTGGAAAGCAGCCACAGCAGAGGAGGCCAGAACGTTGGCATGCTCGGAGAGCGTGTTCAGCACATGCACGTTCACATAGCCAGACATTAGATACCTAATCAACTCAATTTTCCTTTCATGGTCTGCAGAGGGAATGGAACACACACACGAAAAAGAAAAAAGGATGGTAGAAATATGCAGGTGAGAGAAACACAGAGAAGGAGGAAATTAAAAGGTGAAATGGGAAAAAAAAAAATCACAACAGAGTTCAGCATGCATTAATCCCGTTAGGCACAGGAAAGCAAGGATCATCTCAACAACACTGACTGACTACATGAGAATGTGAGAGAGGAAAAGGTGAAGCGGTTAATGAGTAAGTAAATTTGCAGTCAGGTGCTCAGTAAGCACAGGGAGAGCCATAGCCAGATCTCATGGAATATGGTCAACACCTCAGCAATGGAATTCTACCCTTTAACCAACCAAGCAGCACTTGCTGCAGAGGAGGCTGAAGAGAAATCAAAATAAAACCCACAAAAAGGAGGAGAACCACCAAAGGCAGATTCAGTGCCCTTCACAACACTCACTCCACGACATTTCTCCGTGTCCTGGGAACCTCAGGAATACACTACAACCTCCACTTTCAGGAGCAGACCTGTGACGGACAGAGTCAGAGAGCTGTTCTCACCTGGCTTTGACAGTGGCATGGGGGGAGGAAAGAATCTTCGGGAAGGCTGTGGAGGGCTACAGAGAAATGAAAAGTTATCAGTACAGAGGCAGTTAACATGAAAAATGTGTTTTATTTTAACATTTTTGTATATATACACTCATTTTTGTCTCTAAAAATATCCTCACAATTCTCTGAAGACAGGTAATATCACATGCCAGGAAAAGAAGTGGACTCAGCCCACTAACCTATGTCCTTTTTCTATTTTAACTTCAGCAATCCTAGATGTCAGTAAAAATAATAAATTAAAAAATTACAACTTCCAACAGCTCTACCCCTGCTCTGTTTCTGAAAAGTTAAACAGGTAACAAGCATTTCCCAAAATAACTTTAGGAAAATGAAAAAGCCTCAGCTGGCATTTCCTCTAAAAATCAGCCTCTTCAACAGGCTCCTCCCTTAAGCTCTGAAGACAATGATGAATAGGGGTCCTTTCCCTGACTCCAAAAATTCAAATGCTTGGCAACTTTGGCAGTAACAAGTCAAAGGGTTGAGAACCTTTTGTCTTCCTCCAGTCTCATCTCTCCTTTTGTCATCCTACCCTTCTGCATGAGGCCAACTTGCCTTGAGGGAACAGTGACCTTGGAGCACTGTGAAGGTTTTCCCAGAGCACACAGATCACGGCTGAGGTTCCCAGTACAATATTCCACCACCGGGAATTGTGGTGGATGCAGATGGATTGGCAGAATAGGGTTTGAGATTACCACACTGGGTCTCTCTCACTCACTCTTACCTCCACCAGGAATTGTGCTTGTCAGGGTGTGGCTGCATAATTTCAGGAGCATGGAAAACTACAGAGCTAACCTGAGCATGACCCCAAACTGCCTTTGTGCCAGAACAGTGACCACTACCTGTTGAGGTCCTGTCCTTGCAGGTGGAGAGGATGCTGCTGGTAATGCCCAAAGACCTCGAAGACAATAGGCTTTGTTTTGATGTACTCCACAAAGGATTCCGTCACTTCCACAGCAATCTGTGAGGCAAACGAGGAAAGAAAATGAGACGTTCAAAAAGGAAGTATTTCTCATACCGCTTAGCGTCACTCACAATAAGAGCACCTGCATTCCTTTTTGGTTTAGGCATTAATTCTACTCTCTGATAAAGGAGAAAATGAAAGCCCCAGCATCAGGCATTTCACATGGGAGAAGAGGAGGCTGCATGTAACCAAAGGATTACACAGTTCACAGAATTAGGTATATTCAGTTCATCTGAGATCATGGGCACTGCTATTCACACGTAAGTTTTGTTTCCTGAACTCCAGACTGTTCTCACTGTACATCCTGGAAAGGAAACCGAGAGTTCAATGGCAGGAAGCAGAGGTGAAACAGAAGAGTTAAATCTGCCCCACAGAATCATTCTGCATTTCGTTTTCCATCGGGGATTGTATCATCCACCTGATCACTCCTCTTGCTGTCTGTTCTTAATAATTCCCCTTGCCTCGAAGGATGGACACATCTCCACAGTTACTACTCGTGTAAAGCTTACTCACATTCTGAACGTGGTAGAAGCCCAGGGGAGTCCCTCGGCCGTTGTTTTTCAGAGGTTCTGTTGAGAAAGCTTCGTCGTGCCGATGCAAAAAGCTTTTTAAATTAAAAAAAAAAGAAAATCAACCAAAAATCAGCAACCACAGAATGGTTTAATGAAGATTGCTGTCCTCTGAACCCAACAGTGAAAGGAAACCTTAAAATCCTAAAATAAATTTATTTTGCTGGAACTTTAGAGGGAGCTGAGTGATGGCCTAAAGCTAGGAATACCCTAGTCTTATAGAAGCACAGTTCCTGTGTATGTTTTTATTATTCCCATTTTTTATTCTCCTTCTTAAGAACAGAAGCCAAAGAACTCTTTTCACTGTTGAGCTACTGACTTATTCAAGGGTCATGCAGCTTTTATTCCAACTGAGCTATGTACCATCTAGTATTGAGTTCAGCTTAAAACCTTAAGATATCTATAAACTACTAATTTAAAGAGTCCACTTTGATTCCTAATTCCTTTCTGCACCACTTTATTCCTTAACACCTGCTAACACAAAGCAGGGACCAGGGATTCCAGTATCTCACAAGGCGTTTTTCCTCTGCTGTGAAAAGCTCTCCGTCAGAGAGACTGCCCACAGTTCTTTGCTCTCTCAAACCATTAACTGCCTGATGTAAATAAGGAGAGATTCTTACTTGAACTGGCAGAAGATATCCGCGTATTCGGGCAGGATCCCGCTGGCCTGGAGCACTGTCACACGGAAGGTGAACACACTGCCCAGCTTCAGGTGGTCACCGATCTCCTCAGTGAATCCTTCCAGAGTCATCTTCCCATCCAAAGTGGCTGACTTCAAGTCTTAGGGACACGCAAACAACCCACATGAAATCACTTTTCTCTTTTTTTTTTTTCCCCTCCTTTCTTAAATTATTTCTTCAGAAACAGTTTAGTGCCATCAAACTTTTTTTTTTTTCTTTTGAATTCAAATAATTCGCCGATAATCAAAAGATCCAAACACCCGTGCTGTGTTTTTTAGCACAGTTCCTCAAATTAATAACTCCAGGATCTCTCACATGCAACCCATAGGGTTCACCTCTCCCCAACTTTGTTTTTGAAGGACACTCAGACCCCCTTTCTGTCACTGACTCAAAGTGTCCCAGATTTCCCTCAACTCCTCCAAAACTACCACATATTTCTTGCTTACCCAGCTCATTCATTCTGTTGATCTCCTCTGGAGGAGTGGTAACCTCTGAATTCTGCCCTTGCCCTTCCACAATTCTTAATTCCTCCAGTGACAGCCCAGATCGAGTCATAGCAACTGAAGAAAAATCACTCTGAAAAATTAAATTAATTGGCTTGTAACAAACTCCTGCAGTTTCTCCTTCTTCCCCTACAACACAGATTCTTTATTTAGAAGCACAAGCTACTACATTCAAAGATACCAACTCAATTCTAAGACTTCTTACCTTATCAAAGTACTCATTGTCAAAGGAAATTTTAGCTGTGCCAGACTGTCGGATACCAGATCCATAATCTGGGGCTTCTTCATCAGCTAAAAAAAATAGGGGAAAAAAAGATAATTAAGTCATGGGGAGCAGAGGGAAAACCTCTCAGAGTCACTGAAATGGGAATTCTCACTAAAATAGAAACCAGTCCAGGAAACAGAAGAGTCTTCCAATGACAGGTTGGAGTCAGTGATGGCAAAAAATGTCACAAATCTACCCATCATCAACTCGTGTGGGAAAACAAGAAGTCAGGCTATGAAGTTTCATTATAAATATACTTCAGAGAATTTTAAATGCAAAACAACCTTAGTACTCATTTTGGTTATTTATTTACTTCTGATTATGACACTGAGGTAAATTAACCCCGATCTGAACTGCCATCTAAACTCCTGCAGCCCTGAGCTCAGCAGTGACACCAGCAAAGCTCCCCCAGCACATGCTGGAAGTCTGAAAGGCAGATCTGTGCACACAGTCTGCCCATTCAACCTCCTCCTCTTCATGGAGAGCAGCAACAACAGGGCCTGGTTAAATGCCAGGGATTTCTCCCACAGTTAAAGGCATGTTTGCAGGAGAAATCCCAAGATTCTGAATGTGTTCCAAAGCTTTGCTTAGGGACCAAATAATGCCATGGTCCTTTTTCAAGAGATGTCCCCAGTTTAATTTCTATTAGCCACGGTGTATTCTATTTATTTGGATGGATAAATAAAGTATTTATTTGGAAATAGTCAGTCAGCGCTAAGGAGACCAAACCAAACTAGAAATGCGACTTTTGTGCACGTTAAAACAGATTTTAATTCACTTGCTTTAATCTCTGCCAGAGTGATTCTTATACATCTCCAGTGTGAGATTTTCATTATAGGTTCCCATGGAGAGTGAAGCTTCCAGGGTTACCCTTCCTAAACAAGAAAGAACTGCTGGCAGCTGGCCACTGCTGGAAAGGACAAATGATGGGAAGGATGTGTGCTCTGCCCAGCGTGGATAAGGCAGGGCTGACCACCAGCTAAGCCCTCCTCACACTGAACAAGTGTAAAATATCAGCCACGCACTAATGAGCTGCAGCTCATCTCCAGTACACATACAAGGGCAGTTACCATCCCAGATATCCACTCTCCTCCTCTGCAAAGTTGGGAATTCTTGCTGGTTAAGCAGTGTGTTAAAGCCGTTTCTAAGTCTCAACGCTTTTAGAGAGGCAATGAAGGGGAAAACTGCTGCTGATTCCTGTTTATACCGTGCTGAAAACTGTCATTTCAGCAACTTCTTCACCTGCTCTTGTCAGACACTGGAGAAGCACATTTCAGAGCATTATTTAAGAGGACACTTTGAGCACAGCAAAAATTTGGTACTTTCGACTGTGCTGCCATTCACCACAACTATCAAACTTGCAGTGCCCCTGTTCCACTATTTATACTGGGCGCAGGAAAGAAGGACCTTTGGTTTATTTTTAGTTTCCAGACTCACTGATCCTAGTTAGCTCTTTCCCTGTCCTAAAAAACAGTGTTGCAGTAGTTGCCAGGTATAAACTTCAGTGGCCAACCCCATCACTTCACAGTCTGATCAGCAGCACTCTTTCAAGAATTATTCATGCTTGGTCCATATGAAGACACACCAAATGAAATCACTTCAAAAGCAAGTTAACAACGGAGAGCAAGTGTTCTTTGCAACACAGAAACTCGGAGTACAGAGGGTTTGATTTGTTTGGCTGGTTTTTAAAGCTGCAGCCGTTCCCAGGGCCAGGAGCAGCCACGGGGAGCTCTCGGAGTGTCTCACCTGCAATGGCCTGAACCGCCACGCGCAGGAAGCCTCGGACCTCTCCCTTCTCACTCACAACAGCCACTCTGTGGATCAGGGGCACCGGGTACAGCAGGTTGCTCAGGTACACAAACGCTCTGGGAAGGGAGGAAGGAAAACACAACCAGCATTAGGCAATGATGTACAAAACCAGACTGCAGAGATTAGTTGGCTACTGGGCCACTCAAATCTCCAGACACTCCACTCCATCTCTCAGCCCTGCAGGAGGTCCTGGGTCCATCCTGCCCACACAGGGCCAAGGGCAGCCACAAAATGCTCTAAGTGGAGCTCAGAATGCTCACTGGAGACACAGGGCTCACATCAATGAGCTACAAACACATGGAGAACACAATTTTAGCTGATGGCTGCATGGAAGGTAATTGGAGATGCACCACAGTTGTGAATGGAGCTGTTAACAAGATGGCAGAATCTGTTAGGGAACTACTGATTATAAAGAATTGCATATTGTATATTATATGTAAATATATGTATGAATATGTATTATGCACTGTATTATATATGTATTGTATATTGTATTATATATAATATATGCATATATGTATATATGTGTATGTACATGTATTATATATTCTATTATATATGCATTTTATGTTGTATTATATATTATATGTACATATATGTATATATGTATGTACATTACATGTTCTATTATATATGCATTATATGTTGTATTATATATTGTATGTACATATATGTATATATATGTATGTACATGCATTACATGTTCATATATATTGTATACTGTATATTATACATACAGATACATATATGTATTATATATTCTATTATATATATACTGTATACTGTATTAAGAAGAATTTTCCACTGAGGTAGTTGGAAGTGATAAATTAGAAGGGAATTTATCTACTGTGCTCACACAGCCTCAAATTTTTACTGAACATATAAAAACCCTCTTTTAAAAACAGACTGAGTGAATGTTTTCTCTCTTCTGCATTCCTTTGGTAACACTGTATTGCAGAATAATCAGAATCGCCCCAACAAACCATAAGTCATCACTCAGGTTTCTTGGAAGAGTCACTGGGTGTGCAGACAGCGGAAGACAGTCAGTCTTCACAGCTAAACCTCTTCAGGAGCATTATATTTATTTCTTTAAAAAAAAAAAAAAACAAACCAAAACAAAGACCAAAACACCACAGCAGAACTCTGGAGCAACCATTCAGGAATTAGGGTTTGCAAAAGGAAAAGCAGCATTTAGGGCCCAGAAGTGGATGATCCTGCCAGACGCTAATTTTTTAAGTTATGTACAAGCAGGGTCTATTTTGGAACAGTAAGTTAACCAGTTTAATTGTGTAGATTTTAATTAAAAGTCAGACTAACTTATTTAACTAAGTCATTTTATGTTCCTGCCATGAGTTGCAGAAGTTTTTGAAGTGTCACACTTCAGTGGGATTAGTCTGAGCAAAACACTCAGGGCTGAGAAGCCCAACAAGGCAGGTAAAGACCAGCTCTCAACAAGGGCAAATGAAAGGCTTTATTTATTTATCAAGTGACCTGTTTCAGAGTTTAGAAAAGTACTGAGATGCACAAAAGTTTAACCAACAGTTTTACCTGCCATTAAATTTAAAGTGACTAACCAATCATGTAATTTTAATCAATTTATGCACGTTAATTTATACTAAGCAACAGTAACCTGTTCAACCGATTTCCTTCTTGCAGTTCTTTTTATTAGTCTTTAATATTGCGTATAATTGATTCCTCTAATTTATAACTGTTATTAACATTCCCAGGACAAGTCCTGCATGACCAAAGGGAAGTGCTGCTCCTTGGGAACGTTCACATGCCAGGATGAATTAATTCTCTTGGAATGACAAGGTGGTTGGAGAGGTGTCAGTTGTGAACCAAAGACACAGAAATAATGCTACTGAAAACCAAAGTGATGACAAAATGCAACAGAGAAGAGAATGATTAATAAGGCTATAAAAGTAGCAAAACAAAAAAAAATGAAAACCATACAACAGCAACAACAAAACCAACTGCAACATAACACTTCACTAAGATTAGGATTTAATTCCTTTTCAGTCTGCTCCAAAGTGAGGTAAGCACTAATAAAGCAGGGGAAGGGAGAAGAGGCTAAATTTAAAGTGGCAAAATGAGAAGTTTAATTTTTTTTTTTTCTCTAAGATATCATTTTCATTTCCAGCTTTGAAATTTCAAGTGACGCTCATCTGAGAAAGCAGATGATTCCAACTGTAACAGTTGGAATTGCTCACTTGGACTGGATCAGGGATGGAGTTCAGGAAGGTGCGTGGTCAATTGTTGAACACCAAAAACACACCCTGTTTGAAAACCACATTTCAAGCCAGGGACAACAGACACTTCCCAACAGAAAGGAATCCAAAGAGCCTTGCGCAGACACGCCCAGTGAAAGGAGTCTCACTAACTCAAGGAGTCAGGCATCACAGAAGCCTTCCCACCTCAAAGCCAAACTAATGGAAAGTTGAAAGCATTACCTGCATAAAAAATAAAAATACCTGTTTATTTGCATGGCAAAAGTTCTGAAGCTGCTGCTCAACCTGTGACAGCCAAAGCACTCAGCTGGAGTAACAACTACAATACAACCAACCCAAGGAAAAAAAAGCTATTTCTCCTCTTCCTTAACTTCCTTCTGTTCAGTCACTCAGTTCACCGGAGTCATTTTGACTTGGGTAAAGAAAAGCACATAATGCAAAAAGCTTCAAGCTTCCCGTTTGTTGGTGAAAATGCTGGATCTCTTCTGTGGGAGGGAGAGCAACTGCACATGGGCTGGACCAAACCAGAGCTGGTTCACGCAGCAACACTGCTCCCAGTGCCATTCCATCTGCTGCAGCACGAGGCAGTGCCAGGGCAGGAGTGCACGAAATCCTAAGGTTCTCCTTCTCCTCTTCCCTCATCCAGGAGAATCCCCACTCCCCAAACATCCCCTAAGTGTCCCCCTGCACCTTAGCCCAGCAGACTGAAAGAGGGGAGCTGGATTAGCAGAAAGATTGGTGAGGTAGAAATGGCATACTCACAACAGAACTAGAAATTAAATTCAACAAACACGATTTTTTTAAAAGAACCAAAACAAAAACAACAGAACTTAGAATGATGGCGGATATTTTTAAAATAAACACGTCAAGATTTAAATCAAATACCCCATAGTCCTCTCCCACCTCCCTTAAAAACAGAGCAAATTCTTGATATGTCACACCATAAATAGACTCAGCCTTAAAGACAGCCCAGCATGCCAAAAGAGATGGCTAAAGGGACCAGCTCTTTTTTTCCTTTTCGTTAAAAGTTACAAATAAAAGACAGTCATAGCACAGAGAGAGGAAAAAAAAAATTAACTGTGATGGCCAAGAAGTTGAGTAACTACATGATCCATTTCTCCTCTCCTTCATGATCTGCACATGTTATTGCTGATGAACCCGCCAAAAATATCAAAAATTATTTTATTTGCCCTACACATTCTACAGCATATGGCCCAGTACACAGTTGGAAGTGATAAGGAATTTGGGTTTTGTTGAAAACTGTGCCCAGGACAGGATCTGTGCAGATGGACATACCCCTGGTCCTTGTAAGTCACTGTTCAGAAGTAGAATTCTCACGCTGGAAGACACAGAGGACTCAAAATAGTTCCTACTGAGTGGTGTTGGACAGTCTAATAACAGCTTTCTGCTGACAGAATGGGCACAACAGAAGAACAAGAATAGAAATGGAATAGAAACCAACAACTGGGAAAAAGTCCCTCGGCTCTCTACCCAGATGATACAAAGTCGGCTTCAATACAACTCACAGCTCAGCCTGTGCAGCTCCATGTGTCTGTCCATGGAGACAGAGCTCAGAATTCCCCGTAAAACAGGGAATGGGAAGCAACTTGTGCCATTGCCAGAAAGCACAACTGTTCTCATTTTACACGGTATTTGCTCAGCTTGTGTTGTGCTTCCTGAGGAGTTTGTGAAATGAGGATGAATAGCCCAACTCTTTCCCAAGCTCTGAAGGAGCTCCAGGAGCACAGGCTGTGGATGCCAAGGCAGGGGCAGGGAGCAGCTTTAATGAGCTGACAGCCACCCCCAAACAGCTCAGATGGCTTTTCCCAAACTGCCTCCCAACCTGAATCAGATTAACCTGAAAGAATTACATCTTATAAAACGCATTATCAGGTGTTGCACATGAGGGCACAAATTCACAGATCACACAGGACTAATGCAACTTCTGGCAACTTTAGCAATTTTTGTTTCAAAAACCAGATCAAGGAGGTTCCAAGCCCCACTCCAGACAAAGACTGAGGTTTGACAATACAGCTACACTGATCTAAAAGCTTGACCAAGACCAGCAAACTCAATCCCTCCTTTTCACAAATAACGCAATCAAGTTGCCTGCATTTGAAGCGACTGCACAGAGATCCCACCTTTGTGCCCATGGAGTCTTTCCTGCTCACAGGCACAGAGAAGGATAAAGCCAAGCTCTGGTCCCTCCTCCTTTGTTCCTCCCTTCCACTGGCCATGGAGCCTTATTTTTTGTACCACACCTGTGCCAAACATCCCCCCCCTTCCCTGCTTTAACCAGGCTCACAGGGGAAAGAAGGAAGCACAAAAGCATCACTGGGGGAGTGGGAAGCAGCAGACATGGGACCCAAGCTACTAAATAAAAATATTCCTGTTTCTTGTCATGAGAAACATGTTTTAGCACAACTGTTAATGAAGAAACAGTGCAAAGTACTACATTTTTTTAATGCAGCTTGCTGTCCTGAGGGTCTACACCACAGATTGAGGTCTGATAATGCCCTCATTGTTTTTACATTGGCAAACTGGGTAATACATGAAGCAAACTTGTTTCAGAAATTCAAGCACAGTGCCTGGGGAAAGTGCCTGCTGATAAACACTCCCAGCCAGTGAATTTCAGTGATGACGACCTTTCACTAGGTAATACTGGCCACAGAGGGTCAAACACAACCTGAGAAGCCCAAATCATCTCAGAGAATACCCTTTTCCTCATCCAGAAAGGACCATTCTTCTTTCTCCTCATGTCACCTTTTCTCTTCATACGCAGAGGATGTTAAATGCATTTTCAAAANTTAAATGTATTTTAAAAAAAAAAAAAAAAAAAAAAGGATTTATTGGATTGGACTTAAAGACTTTCCACCATACTCAGGTTCCCTTCTACACTGCAGGAGAAAATTCCCTACTACAATTCTGTCCCAGTGATCCTGCGATGGCTCAGTAGAGAATTCTCTGACTGATGTTTAAATCCTGCACAGAAGCAAACCCACAGTCACCCTACGTTGTGACAGTTCTCTAGAAATAGATTTACTCACACTGTCGCATCTAAGGGTCATTTTCTCCACTATTATTGAGGTCTATATAGGAATTTAAAACTTATGACATGACATGGGAACTTAAAACAGAATGTTGGACTACACTCATTCTCTGGCCATTCCAATTTATGGATAAGGATATTTTGGCTAGACTGACGGATATTCTGTGTAGCACAAGGCAAAGCCACTGCAGCCTGCAGCAAGAGCTGGTCCCTTTTGGCCATTCTCACAGGAACCTCACCAACCTTCCCACTAAAATGAACCAGGGGGATCGGTCGTAAAACGGGTCGCGCCCATCATTGAAGAGGTCTGATCCCTCCTCAGTTCCCACGTCGGAGCCAGTGTCATCCACAAAGGCCTCATCATCAAAGTCCTCCATCTCATCCTGCTGCTCATCAGCCAGTTCAGTGATGTCGGAGTCGGCCGTGGAGAAAGTGGGGGAGGGCGTGCGGTCGGCAAGGCGCTCGTTCACGCAGCCATGGAATATGGGGGAGCTGGAGTCAGCCAACGGACACCGACCAGGGCGAGGGGAAAGAAGAACGTTCATTTAACAGCTGTTTGTTGCCATCAGCACAGAGACCACCTGAACAACAAGCAAAGGCTTCAAACCGCCTGCACCGCCACGAAACGTGAGGGAAGGGATTCGCCAACAGAGTCGGGGGGAAAGAGTGTCCTTGAACGGAGCAGGAAGCAAATGGAAAAGGAATATCAACATATAGATCTTGAGAGCACATCCATTTAAAAGAGCTACAACTCTTACTGCCAACACAGCATTTCTGCGAATAAAAATATTGTGAAGGTGCAGCCAACATCAGGAAATATCAAAGAATCCCCTCAGATACTTCCCTAGGGAATGACCAAACCATTACAACCACACAATGTAAGTAAGACCCTGGGCCACTTTTCCGGTGTTCTTCACATTCTCACAGCTCTGCTCCAGCGACTTTGGATAGAATTTAGCTGGCTACGTTCTTTTAAATAAACTTGTGACTTACTACGGGTTCACTCCAATCAGAATCTACCAGTTCACACCAGAACCGGCAACACTCCAAAGAGCATTTTCTACTCTCCACTGTATTTTAAGCCACTGAGAAATCCCTGCAGGACAAAACACACAAGTGACACAGGGGCCACGCAGTTTATAACCACATCCCGAGTTCCCCCAGCACTGCCAGGAGTCCCCAGGGCAGCAGCAGTGAGGTTGTGCCACGTACCTCCCAACGAGCTTGAACCAGTGGAAGCGGTCGTAGAAGGGGTCGCTGCCCGTCATGGTGCTCTCGCCCTCGTCCTGGGTGTTGGAGGCCATTTCCCCAGCCCTGTCGTACATCTCCCGCATCAGGTCCAACCTCTGCCTGCACACAGGAAAGCAGGAATAAAAAACTCGGGAGACAGCGGAGCGGAATAAGCAGGGAACACAAAGAGAGGTAACACTGACTTCCCCTGCACCAAGCCAAGAGGCCGCACCCTCAGTTTGGGCGCTGCACTAACGCTCTGAGATGTTACGGATTCGGGGAAAAACCTCGTAGGCTGAGCCCTCTAAGCACGAGGCAAGGTCACTGCAGAGCTCACATAAATCAGGGGTTTCAATCCAATTTCTACATATTCTTCTTTTACAGCTAATTCTGGCAGATCTTTTGCTTCCTTTTTTTTTTTGCATCCCACCACGCTGCTGAGTAATTTCGGCGGCTCTCTGCATGCCACTCCAGAAATGTTCGCATTTTGATTCAAAAGTGAGTGGATTCCATTACAGAGTTGATTTTCATTTACCTATTTATTTATTTAATTGAAGAGAACAAGTGTTTCACACTGCAAGACCCTTTGTCTGGAAGTTATTACTAGGAAGAAGTTCTTCAGTGAGTATTAGAGAACAGGAAAAAGACAAATGTCATTTATACATGTTGAAAATAATTCAGATTAGTCAGAATTTGTGTAGCTTCCATAGAAACAGAATCTTCTTCATTTGAGCTTTTTATTATAAATTATGCCCTTTACTACCAGGTTTTATAAAGCAGGTGGCAAGTGGGTATTATTGCAGTGAAAGGACTGTAATAAAACATTTAATGCAGAGAGAAGAGCTGTGATGAGCCTTATTAGATTTAAAAAATAAAATCTAACCTCAACTTACAGAAATTAAATGTGAAGGTGGGGTGAGATGCTGGAGAACAAGTGCACTTGCTCAAAGAATCCAGAAAGCTGGTATTTAACACATAGGAAGTTGGCATTTGGGAGGATACAGAGGAAAAATAAGAACAATGGAGAAGGAAAGGCAAGGGAGGGAATTTTTCAGTGAAGCTCCTTGGACATAAGGAATTTTTTTCGTCCAGTCATGTTTACATACTTGAGTTTTTCTAAGGACCAGTAATGTGTTGCTCCATTCTTCAGGTCCTGGACTTCCACAGCCACCACGGTGCGAGGGAAAGGCCGGTTGTCCCGGGTCTTCTCCAGCTCCGTGGGCAGAAGCTCCGGAGGCAGAGGGGAGTAGAGGGTGTCCGTGAGCAGGACAAACTGAAACTGCACCTGGATGGGAAAGAAACGTCACTTCAAGTCCTGAGAAGTCACATATTGGCATCACAAAGGCACAGACACCTGATGAAGCCAGTTTGACTTGCAATTCTCTTAACAGATTCAGGGGGGTTTTATGTCACTTTTTTTTTTTGTCTCAAAATGGCAAGAAATATGTTTTTCAGCTGAGGACACATGCCTTGCCTTTGCTAGAGCTAGCAGAGGTCTGAAAACTACAGATCCAGCACATCCTGCAGCACCCACTGCTCTTGGAAAGAGGAATGACCACAGGAGGGTGAAAGCAAAAAGGAAAATACAGGGCCCAGGGGAGATGAACATGAACGTGTGTTTATGGCATTGGCAGGAACAGCAGAAAGGAAAGGAAGGAGAGGAGAATGTATCAGCCAGACTGGCACGGGATGTTCCCTCAGCCACAAGTCTGAACCAGAGACTCACAATTCTCCAAACTTCTTTAAAGCCCAAATTAATAAGCAAGAGACGTAACTTTGAAGAGCACAAGTAACACGGAGCATTTGAAGCAGGATTGCACAAGCAAAACTGGTGAGTCAGAAAATTCAAAAGGCTGCTCCGCACGTCCCCACCTTTTTCTTTAACTCCACGCTGATTGCATTGGCTTCTTTCAGGTACACTGCATTTCCCCAGAGCTGGTCCCTCAGGGAAGTGAACTGGTGGAATTTCCACTTCCTGAAAGCCCACTGGGCAAGTTCATACTCGTGGCGTGTCCAGGGCACTGGGGAGAGCAAAGAAACAGAGAAATAAAATCCCTGTGGCTTCATCTCAAAGCCATCACGTGCAGTATCCAACGCTCCTGCTGACTGTGTCATCAAGTTCTCAACACCTTTTCTGGAAGAACAGAACCCAACACCTTACATTTTCATTCTTCAGGGAGGAAAAACTGGATTCAAACTTAGTAGTGGAGGTTAATGCTCAAGTAAAGGAGATTTGGAATAGGGGAAACGAAATCAATTCTACTCCTATTATTTTAAGTTATTTAACAATTATTAAAGCCAAAATCTGAAACAGAGGAATGAAAGCAAGTACTATGGGAATAATAAACAATTTACTGCCCAGAAATGGAGTTATACAGACATGTCACAGAATGCTGAGAACTCCTACCAAGGAGGAAAAAAACATTTCAAAATCAAAACAAGGAAACAAAGGCAACAGCGTTATTTTAGCTTAAGACATCTGAACTCTGTCAGTGCCAAGAAGAGAGAGATTCCTTCAAATTCAAGACCACCAAACCAAAGCTTGAGGTTAAACTGATCCAGTTTACACATCAATTGAATTTGGGAATGTATATCTACTGTTCACGTGGAACTTATCCTATAAATAGGTATTTAAAATCTTTATGCTGCGAGGTTTACGGATCAAGAAATTAAAGTGTTTTGCAACTTTCCAGAGCAAGTTTTCTGCCTATTGCAAGAGATGGCACAGCAACTGTTCCTTTAGGCTTAGCTTTATCCAAATTACTTTTAGCTCCAAACTCACCTTCTTCTTCCTCCTCCTCCTCCTCTGTGGTTTCAGCAGCCAAGGACCGAGTCTCTACCTGCTTCTGCAGGGCCTGCAGTTTACTCTCATAGTCCTGTGGGGAGAGAGGAGAGTCCGTGTAGGAGGACAGACAAAAGCCAGGAGGGAGCTGAGAGAGACCAACACCTCAGATGGACAGACAGACACAGAGAAAAACCCCCACAGAGCCTTCTGCTGCTGCTCCCAGGACACAACATCCACTGCTTCAGTGCATTCCCCCCTTGGAAAGAGAGAAGACAGAGCCAATGCAACTCAGACGCAAGTGCTGGTTTCTAAAATTTACAAGCTCACTGAGTCTGGAAGAAGAAAATGTTTCGGATTTTCTTTTTCCTAAAGGCTGGAAAAGGGTGGGTTTTTTCCGGGAAGCTGTTTGATGCTTTCAGGAAAGTGGGAAAGAGGCAGAAGCAGAGAAAAGTACAGACACAAATTTAAAAGGGGAGGATTATTCACTTTCATTTTCTCAAACGGAAGGATTAACAGCACCACTGATTCGCCTTTTTTATAAAAAAAAAAATTAATTTCAGATTTTAGGGGAGAAAGACATTTTGTTTTTAATTAGATTTTCCCCTTGGCATGTAAGTACCACTCTCTCAGGTGTGAATTTAATGTATCAGAAGATAAAATACCACCACTGCCCTGGCAGAGAAGGCTGTGCAGTGGCTTCCCCACAAAGAACACTTCAGCAATACATTCTGGTGCAAGAGCACTTTCTTCCTGCTCAGCTTTATCATGCCTTGAAATAAGTGCTACTAAAATCTTATGAGCCTTTTATTACTTGCTGGTAAAATAAATGCAAACCAGAACAGACACAGTCACCGTGCTCCTGGTCTCAACACCTATCTCACTACCGTATTTTGTTTTTTTAAGATAAACCTCTGGCATGCGGTAGACAAATTAAACTGGTTTCTCAAGATTTTTATACAAGAGCTGCAACAAAAATTCAATAAAGAGTGTTACAGAGTCCTTGAGGAGAATTCTTGAAGCCACTCATCTTGTATTCCAACCTTCTCTCTTCTACAGCTCCAAATCCTAAAATTCCTCTCTGACACCCAGTTTGCAGTAATACATTCTTCAGTCTGAGAAGAACAGTTTTACATTTTCCTCCCACTCTATTTAAGCAGCTCACCCAAGCAGCTGCATCACTTGGTTTCGTACAGCCAGTGCAGTATTTAACACAGCCACGATGGGGCTGCAGCAAATTTAACCCAGGTTCAGGCAGAAAGGCCTTTGGACTGTATTTGGAAAGGAGATAAACCTCAAGGACGTTCCTTTAGGTTTACAAGTAATATCTTCTGGAGACAGCGTCAAGAAGTGGTGGCTGTGCCCTTTGAAAGTGCAGAGTTTTCAACAGCACCAGTTCACTCACAGCAATCTTTAGGGACAGCAAAGTAAATTCAAGATATATTGGTCTTTGAGGGCTGCAGTTTAATTTTCTAATTTCCCCTTGAATTTGGCTAAAATGCTTGCTCTTTTATTTGTGTCTGTTCCCATTACCAAGTTGGCTACTCACTTACACTGGAAGTAACCTCAGCCCAGCAGCATAAAAACTGCAAACAAAACAAACACCTTTCCTTCCATATTCCTTCTGAAATTCCTACTGATTCACCAAAAAACTATTCTAGACTTGATGAGGAGTTTCAGACTTACCTACCCTTCTGAAATACTCAGCATAATCTTAAAAATTCTTTAACATAAAGGCACTTTCTGTGATTTTTTCCCCTCCCCGTTCCATGCAGAAAATGCTATTAACTTCTGAAACCCAGACAAAACAGGTCAGATGTGAAGTGACAATCTTCTCTCACTTGCAAGGAAAGGCAAAATAATTTATTTTCCTGCAGTCTGAAGTTGATAATGTCATTTTGAGCAGCTACACTGTAGAAACGAAAAGCGTTTTAATAGAACCTTTTCAGATTCTTTTGGAGAAACTGAAAAGGTGCAGCGGGAATGGTCAAAAATCAGGAGCACCCCACTGTGAAAATTCCCCATGAAAAACCCAGGCACATTAAATTCACTCACAAAGACCTGCTTCTGGTCTTCTCTACTTTCAGCCTTGTGAGCCAAGTAAGTGTATCTTCTGTACATTTAAATACCTAGATAAATAAATGCTTAACATAAGCAGACAGCGTTCATTGACTCCACCCTAAAACACTACTTGAAAAACTAAGTAAAATAATTGAAGTCTGTTTTCCCACGATGAAAAAAAGAAACGGGTGCCATTTCCCTAAGCAGGACTAAGGTTGTCTCCTGGCACTCGATACTGGGTAGCATTTAAAAATAATTGGCACTGAGCAGGAGCTGAAGGCTGGATTTTGGGCTGGTTCACCCAGAAGGTGCATTGACTGTGAAGGGCTTGGTTTGCTCTCAGGAGAGACTGCTCAGCTCTCCAGGAGAGCTTCTCCAAAGCTGATGGGTGAGAGCACACACATCATTGTCAGTAACAATTAAAGGTGCCTCAACTGCTGGAAAAGGGGAAAAGCGGAGGCAGAAGCTGCTCTGGAGGTCCCTGCCCAGACTGCCCGGAACCAAATGCATCTTGTTGTACAGCTCCAGACTGGGTGAGCTTCATCAGCTTCAGCAGAGTGCAAAAAGGGAATGCAAAGGTTATTTTCCCCGTGGGCATGGAAATATCTAAAGCCACAACAATCACAGACTTTGAGAAAACAGGAAAAAAAAGAAAAATAATAAAGAAAGACCCCAACCAACAAACAAACCAAACAAAAAACCCCCATACACTCAGACTAGGCAAAGCTTTGTAAGACCAGACTGGATCAGCTGTTAAAGCAGAACACTGAGTACAACAACCGAATTTCTTTGGATCTACATGGTGCCTGCCAAGGTACTGCTGTGTGTGTTTCCCTGCAGTATTTGAGGTGCACAAAACAGTCCATTTCTTTTGCCTTCAATGAGCAAATAAATGGAGAACAGCCAGCTCCGAGTTTCCTTCCAGAATTTAAATAAACAGCACACAGGATGGTACAATGGGACAGCACTGAAGAGGAGTAAGGCTTGTAGCCCCTTGTGCTATAAAAAGCTCTTTTTTTCTTTTATATTTATTTTAAGTAAGCTGTGAGAGGAGACACAGATCTGCGGGGGCTGCTTTCCACACAGCAGCTGAAAAACCAGGGCGGATGAACTTAAAAGAATCGGTCTGAGGAACAATTAAAGAAACCTTTTTAACTCTGCTAAAACAATCCCAACCCCAAGATAAAAAAAAAACAAAAGCAGGACAAGCCTGCAGTCAAGTTTGATTTCCATTTCACTGAGACAAGTCTGACACTTACAAGAGTATTTCATAGTTTATTGAAAGAGCACTTGTTACAATACAAACCAGTTCTGCTTTTCACAAGGCAGATGCTTGCTCTTAAGACAATCCAAAACTTGTTTTTTCCTAAACAATAGACAGATCTGAAAATCCCATTTAATTCAAAGGCAGCTCACTGCTTTCTTTACAGTACAAATGGTTACACAGCATTGATTTCTCATGTGGCAGCTCCTGGAGTGATTCAATGGGAAGTAGCCGAGAAAAATTCCGACGTATAAAGAACAAATTTCAACATATAAAGGACAAACAGTGAGGGAGATATTGAAACTGCGCTGGATGAACTGATAAAAACAGCATCCCCTAATTTGGCAGATCCCTAAATTCAGATGGCTTGAGTAAGGATGTCGACCTGAGGAGCGTTAGTGACGTGCATTTCACCCACCCCTCAAATCCACAGGTCCTAAGTGAGTCCTAAAGGATGGTTTAAGAGCCAGCACTAAGGCATGGGTGGATCCAAGCCAGCTGTCAGAGCACACAGCTCTGCAGCACTTGGCAAGGCAGCTCAGCTGAGGAAAGCAGCACTTCCACCCTGGATGCCACATTCCCATTAACCTGAAGGCCTTTTCACACCGACTTGTGTGGAGGCAGCTGTCTCACCGTTCATTAACTCCATTAACACAGGATTTGGAGTGAGAGGTGTGTGTTTCTGAGTAGTGCAAGGAGATCCACAGTTCTCACACTGCTTCCCTTATCAGATGAGGCGCTGCACTGTTAATTAATATTAGATTCTTAAATATCCTCCTAAAAAACAGGAAAAAGGCTGCATCCTCGGAGCAGACTGGGCTGCATTCTGACACTGACTGTCCTTTCGCTGTTTTGTCAAATCATACAACAGAATAAGCAGGGTTCTTCTCCTAGTGCTGCACTAAAGCAGCGGGGTGAGACAGACTGATGGCAACCTCTTGCTCACCAGCAGCACCCGGGCATTCACAGAGAGCTCTTCTCAGATTTTTTAAGCTTAAAGAAGTTGGCACAAACATTTTAGTGTCTAGCATTAAGGTACCAAGTAGCAGGAGTTTTTAATCCCATGTCAGTACATGTAGTGCCATGGATTTCAGAATCACTCCATGCTCAATCACGTGGTGATTTCATACAGGCAGCCCCAACCCTCCACAAAACGGGACATAAAATGGAGATAAAATGGGTTTGGTCTTCTCCCACGGCCTGTCCTGGGCAGACTGACTCTGCTTGGCTCATACACTCCTGCAGAATTGAGAGGGTTTTCCCAAGCATGAGTCCAAGCCTTTATGAGGATATAAAAGAACTCATGACCCTTGACGTGCACAAAACCCAAGTGCAGATTCTAAAATAAAGGCAACAGCAGAACATTATTTGCAGCCCAAAACTCCTTTTGCAGTTCTGACTTGAGCTCAGAGGAAGTATTGCTCATCTACAAGCCTTCATTTCTTGAAGAATCAAGACCTTTTTGGACATGATGCTTTTATTTCCTTCGTTCAAGTAGGCCAAAGCATGAGACAAATGCAAGTTACAAAGCCAGATTTGGCCACAAAAATAAACCTGCTGTGAAAAAAAAAACCTCCCAAGTTTGGGACCAGTTTGTTCTTTTAGGAGTTGGAGGGCTGACTTTGCACCTCCTACATCAGGGGGTCAGTATCCCCTCAGTAAAACATGTGCAGGGAATTAAGAGCTGACACTTGATTAATCGATATGTAAATGGTGCAGTGGCTGCCAAGTCACAACCAGCACCTACAACATGCACAGCTGAGGCAGGGAAAAGTAGGATAGGACAAAAAAAAAAAAGGATGGAAAATAAGCTTAAGGCACTTGCCACTCACCTACAGCTATGCTGAACCACACACAAGTAACAATTACCAGTAGGGCTTATATCTCATAAAAAAATAAGCAACCTCAAGTAAATTCAGGATACTTGTGCAAAACGGCACAAATACACTGCAAAGTGGACCTTCCTTACCAAAAGTAAGTGGCCAATTGTGGTTTTAAAATCTTATTCAAGTTAAATTTAATAGTCCCCAAAGATTCAGATTGGCTTATGGTTAAGGCCATAGATTTTCAATAGTAAGTGCAATTTTGTCTTGCACTTCAAGAAACTCAGATAAAACACCTGTGAAATTAAGTTTGGGACTCTCCAATTGACACAAAACCCCAAAGCCTATTCCTTAATCAACAGTTTTTCAGTAACTTGCATTTTGAGTGTGGGGAGAAGGAAAATTAATCTTGTTTTCTCCTCAAAGCAACCTTCTCCTTTATTAAACAAGTCTTGAATTAGGGTTTAATCCAAGACCAGAGGCACTAACATGAGGTATCACATTAAGATGAAACAGTTCAATTCTCCCATCTCACGGGAGAATTCAGCCAACACAAAGTAGTGATCTATAAATCTTCATAAGAATAACTATTTCAAAAACATCTCCCAGACTCATGCCCGAGAAAGCTGAAAACATAAAATAAAAGAATTAGCTTTTTGAGTGCACCAGAGTGTTGAAAAATCCTAGTTCCTTTCCACAATCTCAGTATAATAATTAAAAACTATTATATTTAGAGAAACAATGGGAATTAGAAAAAGCTTATTTTCCAAAGTATTGCTTCAGCAATATATATATATTCTGACGTAAACTTCCATTCAGGCAGGTTTAACTGTCACAGCAATTTCATACCAATAATTATGAACTTAAGCAGAAGAAGAGACATCTACTCAGGGAGTAGGACTGTTGTGACCCCATAGCTCTTCGTAATTTCTCTATAAAAAAGCCACATATCTTGTCAGCCGACAACTTTTGGTTTACAGATTATTATTACTATTAAAAATTGGAGTTAAGAGTGGAAAATATTGTTCTGAAGAGCCAGATCAACTTAAAAAACAGATGCTCAGTTTCCTTATTGCTGAGAAAAAGGTCACAAGAAACATTCAATGCTAGAAACTAAATTCCTCTTTTGATTGTCTACATAAAACACAGGAGGAAGGAAGCACTTGGTAAGTTCCAGACAATATTTTCAGCATTAGAAAAATACTTCAAGACACACACAAAAAAAAAAAAAAAAATTGGTAAATGAGCTAGCAGGGAAGTTCTCCCCTCCACATCCCTCCCTCCGAGTCTTCTAGTCTATGACACAAAAAAAAAAAAGTTCTGACAATTTTTTTTTCAAGAATATTCTTCCAATCAATGCTGTTAAAACCGCAAGGCAAGTCACATGCAGGGGCTGCAGGGCCGGTGCCTCGTGCGCGGGTGAGTCACTCGAGCTCTACCCGGCCCAGCAAAGCCCCGAGTCCGGCGGGGCCAATCCTGGCTGCTCCCCAGCTTTCCAGCCAGGATTGCCCCCGCTCCCTCCTCGCCCAGCCTGCTCTGCCCCCCTGATCATACGGTGGTCTCTCTGCCCGCTTTGAGGTTGGGAGCCGAGAACTGGCGCCGCATGCGCGGGGGCGTCACAAACTGGTTACAGTGGTTGTGGCGCTCGGCCGCTTTCGCGGGGGCCCCGTCGGCGCTGCCGTGGCCGTAGGGCTGGCGGTGCTGGTGCACGTGGCGTTTCTGCTGGAAAGTCTGCAGGTCCGGGCTCTGCTGCCCGCCGGGGCAGTGCAGCGACTCCGACGAGCCCGAGGTCTGGCGTCTCAAGCTTTTTTGGGAGCCGTTGTTGAGGGAGTTGCTCCTCCAGCGCAGCTGAGGCAACGGCTGCTGCTGGCTGGGCTGGGGCTGTGCGCTCAGCTGCTGCCTGTTAATCTGGATGTTATCCTGGCTCCTCTGGGGGCCATAAAGATTCCACAGCTGCTGCGGGTCTTTAGGAGCAGCTTTGCTCTCCTTCTCTTTGCCTTCATCTTTGCTCTTATCGTCTTCCTTCGGGATTCTGACCTCAATAACTTCATCCTCAGTGATGATGATGTGGGTGCCCGGGCTCCAGGAGTTCCTATGTTTGGGATTGCTCTTGAAAGGGAAGCGGGGTTTGCGGTTTTCGGGCGGGATAAATCGGTGGGGCATGTTTTGCCGGCGCAGCTGTTTTGCTATTTCCTGCTGCTGCAGGTTTTTGAACCGAATCTGTTCCTGCCTCATCCAACGTAAGCGCCCGCGTCTGAAAGCTGGGTCACCTGCCATCAGCTGAGAAACACGTTCCTCCTTGGCAAGATCATCGTTCTCGCTTCTCTTTAAGTCATCCACGGGCTTCTTCTCCCCGTCCACCGCGCTGGCAGAGTTTGGAGACTTGGCGTTAGCTATGGTTGACTGAGCTTTCTCTGGAGACCCTATCAGGGGTAAAACCTTCTCCATTTTTAGCATCTTATTTCTGAGAACTTTGATCTCTTCGTCCTTCATGTTGTTCTGCTTCTTCACTTCTTGCAAGATGTCTTCCAATTTGTCTATGTGCACCTTTAGGTCGTCCACATCAGTTATCCCTTTACCATTGGCCATCACATCTTCAATCTTCTCATCTCCAACTCCCACCGTATCCCAGACATCCCGAGCGACGGCTCGCCACGATTCGCGCTCGTTGGGATCTTTTTTCCCATACATGGCACAAAGCTCCTTCATTTTAACAATGGCCAGGGCCTCAATCTCCTGCCTAGTGTGCCTGAAGTCATTGAGCGCTACCTCATAGCAAATCTCCTTCACAGCCTGAATCTTTAGGTCTGAGATGGTGACCCATTTGGAGTCTTTGCTAAGGCGTCGCCGCTGGGGTATCTGGTACATTTTAATGGGTTCTCGTTTCTTCCCACTGCTGGGGAGGCCACACTTTTTTACAATGGTTTGGAGCTTGCTGGGGGGCAGCTTCTCTCTCAGGGAAGTGATCAGTCTCCAACTCTCCTCACACGATCTCTTGTCCGAATCATCCCCACTATCAGAGTCTGCATCCTTTGGAAAAACAAAAATCAAGAAGTGGCCCCAAAATAACCAAAATTAAAATTGTAAGAAAATGGAAAAGCTAAACAAGAAGTAGCAGGCAAAGAAAACTAAATCAAAAAATCAAAATAGAACAAGTGATAAGGAAGTCCCTGAAGACTGAGTGTTAGGGCATTAAAATGAACCTTCAAGAGTCATGGACTGGCAAAATTGGAGCCCTTCACTAAATTAAGATTAACATTATATTTAAAAGTCTTGTCATCTCAAAACAGCAGATAATCTGAACTCTTCCCTCCCAATCCCTTCCAAAAATCTTTAAACAGACCGACTAAAACCAGGTTCCTGATTTTTTAAAAAAAAAACAAACAAAAAAAACCACTTAAAAATCAAGTGTAAAAACTGCACTTCACACATGCTACAAAGACATGCAAATCCCCGCCACACACATTTGCCTTGGTGACTGCTGTGGCTTCTCTCAGCAAGTCCTCCCCAGGTAGGTGAACACAACAGCCATCAGAGAAGGTGTCATGAGCAGCCAGAGTAAGTCGGGTTAACACTGGTTAGTAACGTTGCACGTGGTTGCAGGGGTGCCCAAGTTTAGAATCCACTTCACTACAACAGCAGCCAGAGAAGTGTTAGACGACAAGGAGAAATGAAACAGAAGCAGCCGAGAGGTTCAGTGTTAAAAGGACTGTAAGTGCCACTATGACAGGTGAAGACAGTGGTTCATACTCCAAGACTTGCTACAATCTAAAAGGATATCCAGAATCAAGAGTTTCAGAGTTGGGTTGTGGTTTAGTTTTTGGTTTGGTTTTTTTTTTCCCCATTTGGCACCTTGTTGCTTAGTTTAAAGAAAAAGCCATTATCAGTCTTGTCTGTCCGAAGGATGAATTTCAGCAGAATGTAGAGTAAGGACTTTTTTTTTTTTTTAAAGATTGTTTTAATATGAATTCTCTATTTGATATCCTTGACTTGTCTTCTTCTCACACCCTAGAGCCTGGAGCTTCCACACACTTGCTAAGCATTATGCGTGTTTTGCTTCTTCATTACAAGTTTTCCACCTTTTGCTAAATGATTTTTACTGAGCAGTGCTTCATGTTTCCATATTCTAGGAATGTTTGTTCAGGTAAACTGCCACCACAAGTTAAGGATATCCATCACTGCTTACTGCAACCAGGAATTAAAGTCAGACTACTTTTCTTTACAGGATGAGTGAGTTAAGACATCTCATTAACAAGCAAAAAGTCCTATGGATTATTGTGATCCAAAGATCTTCAATCCAACACAGCCGTCGGTGTCTAATGAGCCTCTGTCTAACATCCCTGTTTTCCACATGGAGGTTTATAACACATGAGAAACCAGGAACAACAACAGCCAGTTACTCTAAAACAAAAGCAAACCCGGGTTACTGGCTCAGAACACCAGGTTTCTGCATTTTAGACTTTGGGTGGATGACCACAAAGAACAGGGAATGCACTGTAATTTGTTCTGGGATGGTGGAAGGGGGTGAAGGAAATACTGCTCTGCCCTATGGTCAAGATTCACATTATCTGAGCTTCTTGTGACTTTTTTTGTATTTTTTTAGAATTAGTACTAGACAATCAACTTCTGATTTAGGTCAAAATAAAAGCAAACCACTGGTTTAGAAACAGAATACAAAACTCTTTTGTGAGTTTACAGCTGACAAAATTTGTGGCCCAAGGGAAAGAGCCTCCACCAGATTGCAGGGGAAACCAAAGGTGCCCTGGAGTGACTTTTTTTGTAGTCTGACCACTCAGGGGTACGACCAGAAAGGCAAAACATGAACTACTTCAACATTAACTCACGAGTTCCACAGGATTCTGACAGGTTACAAAACTACCATACAACTACTTATGGGTAAAAAGCGTGTCTTGGTACCAAAAGCTGATGAAGAGCCACTGTGTTGTTGCCCTGAGTGCACTCAGAGGTCACCCAGACCAATCAGCACAGCCATAAACCCACGTTCCAGTATCAGTGGTCACTGCAGAGGCATTATAGCCAAGAAAACCAGGAAGACCATTTTAGCTCTACTAAACACATTTTCACACTCAATTTGTAAAACAGAGAATGACTGCTTCTATTCCCTAGTCATACTAGCAAGGCAAACATATTTTAGCTGTGAATTTTGGGGGGACAAGAGTTATGGTTTATCTTTTTTTGTACGGCACATCTAACAAACAAAGACCCAAATTGGTTGGAATCTCAGCACAAAACCAAAACAATCTGGTGAACAGGATTAGCCAGCTTCTTATATCCAACATGATACTCCAATTTAGACCAAGAAGAGTATTTGTATTTCAATATCAGTCTTGCACAGAAGTAAATTAGAGAACCTGATATTGCAGCTGGATATGTCAGCAATGTAAATACTTCCAACGTACACAAGCTGAAATGCACTCCCAGATTTCCCCCTCATTATTCACCTGCTGCTGCAGGGATGCACTAATCCTGCCCATCCCGGGCTCAGTGCCACAGAAATGACAAATTGTGTCAGGAAGTTTTGCTGTCACCTGAAATACTCTTACTGAGCACTGTGATTAGCAGGATACTGCTTAATGACCAAGGATCTCATCTGATACGACCCCTCACAACTAGGAAAGGTGTCCTGCAGGAATTGCTGATGATGGAGGATAGTATTCCACCCTTGCCCACTGACTGAAACCAGTCAGAACAAAACAAGCTGAAGAAAAAGCACCTTTATTACACAGTATTAACCAACTCACTCTCTAAAGAGCCTTCCCTTAATCTGAAGTATCTGAGGAAACAAATTCCCTCCACAGCAGTTTATAAACGCAGCCTTATTGGAAGCAGCTTCCCAGACAGCCAATTCCACATCTTTAATTCATACAAGAGCTTTGCTTGTGCCTGTCAGCTAAAATGTAAGGGAGGGAATTCCATTACTTGCGTCTCATTTGACACATTGCCAGAAGTTACTCCATACTCAAACTGGTTTTTTATGTCCACATGGAACTGATTTTTGCTGTACTACCTTCGGCTACCCAAATTTTAACTATAAAATTCCAGAAGTGAAACATTACATTAGTCACATCTTAACTTCCTTTCTGAATTAAGGGGTTGCTTTGCTTCAAAGTCTGCAGCCACACCCCTCCATCCAAGAAATTATTCCTCTGTGATGAAATAATTAGAGATGCAGAAGTCTTTAAATGGGTAATATAAATTTAAAAAAAAAATAAAATTATGGAGCTTCTTCCTACAGAAGCCACAGTACTTTGCTCCATTCTGGTTTTGTGAGAAGGGGAAGAGCTTTATAGCTTAAAGCCCAGCATGCATTAAACCCACAGTTTTCAGTGGTCTCAATCTCCTACTACAAACAAATGAATCATCAGTTTGAAATATTTAGCAGAATTCTGGCACAGCTACCTCTGCGCTCAGGCTGAAGACAACCAGCTAAAGCAGGATCTGGAGACTCGGGTTTCTCAAGGAAATCTAGATTTCATTCCCGGGCTTGGCCTTAAATTTTAAGATTCACGAGGTGCTTGAAGACTGCAGCAATTTCTATTTGTAATGCACTTCAGGGATATTTGTTGTGAGGAAACCGAAGCCTTCCTGTATCAGACTTCATTTATCAGACTTCCTATTTAAGAAATACGTGGAATGGTGGAATTCCCAGTGTTCTGAAGGAGTTAACATTCCCTTTGCACACTGTTCCCTAGGCATAACCCCACCAGTACCACTAAGACCCTCACAAGGAACTCCATGCAGGGGAGGGAGAAGGGTTAAAACATGCACAATGCAGCAACATTTCCAGACATCATTCCAAAAATACACCTGGTGTGTCAATGTTCTAGGAATCTCTTTGGCAGCACAAAATTAGTATGTTCTGGTGGTCCGAGACAAAAATAAAGGCAAACATCCCAAAGAGTAGCTGTTTATAGACTACTGAAAAGGAACTTCAAAAAGCCCAGGAGCACAAAAATGCCCTTCTTTCAGGTTAACTTGCAAGAAATCCAAACTATCCCAACAAGAATTGGTTAAAGCCTCTTCATTGTCAATCACAGTCTCTGAATTAACATGAAGGAGCTCACTCACACTGCTGAAAATTCACTGTAGACACAAAGAATTTGAAAGCAAAGGGAGAACTGCATTGTGCAGACAACCCAAGCAGGTTTCCTAAACTTTCAGATAAGCAAGGACAGGAATTACTGTTTGCCAAAGGTATAGTTAATCAGAAGTAAGGACACATACCAGTCTTTGCTGCTCCAACAAGAGATCAGCTTCCTCCTTTTCTTTCTTATATAAAATCTCCATTTCTTGTAATCTGAAGATGAACAAAAGAACACAAGTAGTCAGAGGTCATTATTTTCATGATAGGGTTGTTCTACACCCACAGTCCCCGAATTTCAGTTATAAGAGGAAAAATCACTGCCCTTAAAAGGAGCTGTTCTCTGTCTATTCAGGCCCTACAGAAGTGAAACTCCCTGTGAGCTTCAGCCCTTCACCAAAAGGTCTGGAGGGTTTGTGGCAGGTGGTTATCCGTGACTTTTAAAGGAGTTAGGGCACCGAAACCCTACAGCAAAATAAGGAGGAAGCTTTCTGAGCTTCCACAATGGGTAGCAGAGGTACTGCGTGGCAGAACCTGGCAACGTACTGCTGACTGCCCCGTGTTTCAGGGAGAAAGTCTGAGTTATTTTGTTACCTTTTCTCCATCTCCTGCTTCATGTCAATGCCCTGCTTCTCCAGAAGCTCCCTCTGAGCAAATGTCCAGTCAACTGGCTCTGAGGGAGTCTCAGCTGAGGGTGTTTTCTCTCTTTCTGCCCGTGCTTGTTCTGGGTGGTTGAATCTGAAGACATGATTTTTACCCATAATGATACGATTTCCTAGAAATAGAAACAGAAGTTTAACTCTTTGAGGAGTTCAAGGATTCTGAAAGCCCTGAGAAGCATCCCTGAATGATTCATCCCATTTATCCCACGGGGTGACGGCCTAAGAAAGGATTGCCCTGGGAGATTTCTGTGTGCACACAAGTTAAGTAGGGGACAAGAAAAAAAGGAGAGTGGTTTGTACAGAAGTGCCACTGCTGGTAAGAACAACTGCTCAGAGAGGGCATCCTCACCCTCAGGGGTCCAATCTAATATCCCAGCAGAGTTTATAAAGAATTAAAGGACAAACCCGGGAGAGGGGACCAACAGCTGCAGTAAATCAAACACATCACTAAATCCTATTCCTCTCCTCCACACAGGCAAAAGCCACTTCAGCAGAAACTTTCAGCTTGAAAAGCCTGACTTTAAACACTGGAACACGCAGTGCTTTACTCTGCTTTCAAATGTGGTTTACATGTATTGATTTTATTAGAGTCCTAGTCATGGGATTTGCGGAAGGATTCTATAGCTTCTTTTATACCAATGTCAAAAGAGCTGAAGAAATCTAATATTATTAAGTCTTCTGGCTAAATCCTACAGTTATCAGATGTCCACATGTGGATGCTGGAAGGCATTAAAATGTCTCTGCTCTTCCAGAGAGCACATTAATGGAGTTAAAATTTTAACCAGGCATCCTAGTAAATACACCTCCAAAGTAACCAAAACGGTCCTTATCAATACATGACTAAAACAGAGGCTCTTAAAGATGTCAGACACCATGTCTATATTCTTCTAGTAACTTCATATTCTAGATGCGGAAGGGAAAAAATGTACTTCTTTAAAGAGAAAATAAATTGTCCAGTCATGGTATTCAATATGAACCATATGCAGGCACAAAACAGCAAAACCTGTTCCTCCTTTACAGTCCAATCTTGTACTGAAGTCACTGCACTCGGTTCCATGAAAACACTCCCAGTTTGGTACAAAGAACTCAGAGGTGGGTTTGTTTGCTTGATTTTAGGGGTTTTTTTTCACCAGTAGAAAAATGGGGGAGGGCACAGAAACACAGAAAGCATTACAGCTTGAGAGAGACATGCTAAACCCCACAACTTAGGGAAGCCATTCCCTCCTCTCTAGTTCTTCCCCCTCATGCATTTCTAAAGGAATGTAGGGGGCTGAGTGGGAAATCTAATGAGAGCAAAGAGAAGCTGTTGTACTCCAGCAGAGGGTCAGATCTCAGCTTTGCCAGGAAACTGGGAATTTTCCATCAGCAACTGGCAGTCTGTCTGCTCTGTCTCACTGGGACTGCCACGGGCAATAGGCTTGGGCAAGAATGTATTTGAATAATATCGGGGTAAGCAGCAGGACAGGCAGGATGCTGCGTGGCAAAGAATATTTAAATGCACTTAGAGCTGGTGCAGCAAAGGATGAAAGAAAACAAACTGCAGCTGAGAGAAGAATGGTACCAGCTTCTGTTTAAAAGCTCCACTGCAGAAAGGTGACCCTGTCCCTAAACAGCACCCGGCATTCTCTACATATGATGGAAATGTCACACAGGGAGAACGTGCAGGAAAATCCAGTGTGACACTTCTTACCTGAGCGCAGCTGCACAGGCTGCACCACCCTCTTGCCGTTCACGTAGGTTTCTGACCGTTCACAGGGCTCCAAAGTAACAATAACTGCAAAGAAAACAACACTGACGAGTGAGACTTCAGAGAAACAGAAGTGTGCAAGCCCCCAAGGTCTCTCATTTTCTGCCTATTTCCACACTAACACCAAAAAAGTGAATTGCTCCTGGATGTCATGCTGGTTAAAAATAAAGCCCACGAGGAAATCAATACTACTGACATCTCCACATATTGCAGCTGGAAATTACTTTTTTTTTTTCATGTTTGCAGTCAACCGAAGTCAGAATTTAACTGTTACACCAGCTGCAGCCTGCAATTTGAAGCTATTATCACCTAAACAAATGTCATTTTCTTCCCCTAAGACTGAAGAAAACAGCGAGTCAAAGCTGATCGTTTTCTTGAGGTCAGAGAAACTTCCAAATCCCAGTATTCCCAGGCCAAGTAGCAAGCAAGGAGGGAAAGATTCAGCAATACTTCACCAGTAGAAGAAGGTTTTTACCTTCCCCATTGTTGTTCCTCTCACTTCTGAAGATGCAGTGCTCCTCCTTGATATGAGCCCCACTCAGTACAATGTCCTGCCTTCGCTCAGCATCAGCTTGGCCGACCCTGGGTCCAACAGAAGATATTTCAAGAGCAAATCAGACACTTTCCACAGCTCTGTGTAGGACAACACAGCCCAGAAACATCCAGGGGAAAGTCTAAACTACTAAGACTATCCTTCAAGTTTAAAGGTTTGAAGTAGCATTTAATTCCGCACTGCAGCTTTACAATGGATTGGAGGATAACAGCTTCACACAGGAAAAGAGAAGTTTTCTCTCTCCTAAAACGTGTAACTTCAGGAGAGAATTGAAATGTTAAACACCTCTGGATTCAATGCAATTATTTCCCTCTTGTGAACCTCCTTCTCCCTTTAGAAAAGGATGCAGAAGGAAGCAAAAATAAGTGACGAGAACTTGCGGCGGTGCGTTTTCAGCTGGCAGACAGGGATCATCCCTCCCAATAATCACCATCTGCACTTCAACAAAGGAGCAAAAGTGGCTCAGGAGACTCTTGCTGAATAATTTGATGCTTCAGACAGCAAGAGGTTGGCTGCATCCCTGGAGCATGAAGATTTATGCCCATTCCAAACTCAAGTGTTTGACCAATTGTAGATACAGACAACTTCATTTCCAATCCTAATGTTCATGAACTTGCACTACTTATTACTTTACACATTCCTGATGTCAGCTAGCTAGGCTCAACATTTATTTTTTAAGCCCTAAGCTATTCTGTTCATCTTTCTGTGCTGAATTCTCTATAATTTGATGTTCCTTTCAGCAGGCACAATGCATTTTAGAGTAGGACCAGCCTCTGTCTGTGTACTCTCCCCCAGTCGTTCCCCAGGAATGTACAAACTAAGCAACCAAACATAATAAAAATCACCTCTCTCCTTCCAGCTGTCTCGACAACAAATTTTGGAATAAAATCCATTTTAAATTCCAAATGTGGCAATTAAATTTTATCTCATACATGTGAATGCAGAATACATTAATTGTGCATAGGCATGGATAACAGTTTATTTAAATAATAAAGTGAACACTCATCCATATTGCAGTTGCTATGGTTTTCAATCCTGCACCCATCAAAATCTCTCAGGCATCTATTACTTTTGTTCTCCTGCCCCTCAGAGGGGATGTCAGCCTTTCTTTTACTGCCCAGGTGTAATAACAACCTCTTACAGCTGAATGACTGCACACATTACCTTTAAAAGACCAAATCAGCTTCAAAGGAAATGCATTTCTGTCCCTTTTTTTCCCACCTACAGCAATCCCATGCCTCATTTGTGCCTGCAAGTCGAACAGCTCAGGGCACAGTCATGATTTAAACTCATGGAGTCTCCAGTATGGGGATTTAAGGAAGCAAAAGAAGCCAACTTGGGAGTGTGGCAGCACCAGCCCTCACCTCGTGATGCCATCTTTGATGTAGTACAGCAGACACTCCGACATGAGTGGGTCCTCATTAAGGTTTACAAGATGAGGAGTCTGAAAGAGCAGAGAGAAAAAAGTTAATTGAGAACTGAGATGCTGCTTTCAGGCTCCTTGCTGCAGCTGTGGAGGATGTGTGATGATCCAGTGGTGTTGCCATGTTTGAGGTTATTCCATAATGGATTTTTTCTTGCAGTACTGAAAAGCATCACAAAGCACCAGCAGAAATACAGCTCAGATGGCTTAGTTGTCTGAAATATCAATCTAAAGGCTTCAGCTGGAGAAAAGTCTCTGTGAATTTTGATAAGGGCAACCAAGACCAGAAAAGGTTGCCTCAGTAAAATTTTGAAACTGATGTGGGATCAACTTTGGCTTTTCCTGGGCAACACAAGTCAGCTGTTCATTTAGCAAAGTCTGTTAACATCAAAATAAAATCTAAAACTACCAACACTCTCTGGTACAGACAGCTAAAAAGCTCTTCATCTAAACTTCTTCTAAATTTAAATCCACTACAGTCGCTAAACCAACCTTCTTTGGTGAAAAAACCCCATTGGAATCAGCAAACAAGTCACAAGGCCTTGGTGTGAAAATCTACCCAGTGAGGTGGCAGTAAGCACAAGCACAAGAGAAAAAGGCAAAAATGGTTAAACAGAATTAAAGAAGAGAGACGATAAAAGAGAAATGAAACTGTTAATAAGCCACTTGTCCCTTTGTTACCCTCAAACAGAATAAATTTCGCAAAAGGAAATAAATTTGGCTAAAATTCCTTGGGAACACTGCTGCACTCAACTTACTCTAGCTGGAAAAAAGTTGACTGGAGAGGCATGTTAACAGCACTCAGTTTGTTGAGGCTCAAAAGTTCACAGTGAAACTTGTCTTTGGATGAAGAAATTTAACTGTCAATTGCCCAATGGAAGCTTTAACTGTAAGGACAGAAAGGAGGGAAAAACAAGGCAGCTTTTTCACCCCTAAAAATATAGGGGTGACCTAAAACTGCAGCTGAAGATGTCCCATGCTGTCATCGCTGTTCACTGCATTCAAACCAGCACTTGGAGCTGCGTAAAGCTCTTAAATTGAGAGAAAAATGGAGACAAACCAAATTCCCAGACGTATCCAACTGCTGTACCACCACTAGGACCTGTGCCACGTGGACACTTTGCAAACAGTGCTGTACCTTGTACGTACATGTTTTAGTATCTGAGTGCATTTACTGCAGAAATAGGTCTGTCACGGGCAACAGGGAGCTTTGTAAGAAATAAAAGCTCCAGGACTCGAGAGATGATGCTGACAAACCCAACTGTTCACTCACTGCATAGGATTAGACACACACTGCTACCTCAGAAGTGTAAAGTCTATAAAAAAAAAACCCTTCGCATTTCTATCTACATCTTCTAAATTTTCACAACAGCAGCCACAGTTACTAGAAGGAGAACTAATGGTGCTGCAAGGATAGCAAGGAACAGAAGCAGGCAGGACTAGGTCGGGAGTTTTACTTCTCCTAATAAATCCTATGTGGGTAAAAACAAACACTGTCTATTACCAAAGCAACTACTTATTCCAGGTGGCATTTATACACAAACCTGATCAGCTGAAAATGCACCAAAAGAATCATCAAAAAGAGCTGATGGCCTCTGAGGGAAAATCTAAAAGGAGATGAGGATCCATAACATAAGAGAAAGAAATGTAAAGAACACTCAGTGAATCGGCGTCTTTACAAACTTCAGGCATTCCTGGAGCAGATTCCAGAGGCAAACTGGAGTTCTACCTGTTCCAAACACCACAGTCTAACACTACTGAAAGTGAAGGATTACACATTTTAACCAATTCTGCTGTTCTACATTTCTGTACGAGGCCACTAAGCAGGTCCCTGTTGAGCCTTAGATCAAGTTTATTACACACTTTATTAAAACCAGCACGTTTCAGGCTAAAATATTACCCCCTGCTCCTTGTTCAAAGGTTTTTGAGAAAAGTTCTTTTCCTCGTACTTCTTCAATAATTCTGCTTTACCTGCAGAGTCGATTTCTTTGCTAATTTAATCATTTTATAGCAACACCACTGATTTATGCCCTTTTCCTGCACAGTTGTGCTTCTTTCAAATTTCAGAAAATAGAACTCGTGACAAGCATTGAAAGAAATATTCCCCTGCACCCCGCTCTGTTCAGTGGTTCACTAGATCACAATCCCTTTTCCCAAGGTTCTTTCCCAAGGAAGAGCACCTAAACAAGACTTCAAACTTCCCCGGCTGTCTCAAAAGAAGAACAGGCAGAGCACATGAAGGTCAACACAGAGCTATTGCGGAAAGCGGCAACAAACTTCAGAGGCAGCATTTCTGATTTGCTACCAAATCAAGACATGCAAAGAGCTGCAAAACTTCTCCTCGAGCACAGAACCCTCTGAAGGAAGATACACAGAAGTTCAACCCTCATCCCCCTCTCCTCTCAGGCTGATCAGCCCTTTGCAGACACGATGCAGTAGTTATCAATTTTCTCTACCTTTTTAGGTGAGAAGACTCCCAGGGTTCCTCCATCTTCCCGAATGGCAACTCCCATTTCTGCCAGCAATGCCTCCCTGAGAGAGAAAAGCAAGATATCAACCATATTTTAGGTTTCTCAGACAAGTAAGGTCGAATGAAAGCCTGTAATGAATGCATCAGACTTTGAACCAGCCTATCCAGGGGTGTCACCAGCTCAGAGCACAACAGGGCAAGTTTGGAAACTTAGTCCCAGAGTTGACAGGCCGTGGAACAGCAACTTTAACTGTGAGAAACACAGGGAAGAGCAGGGCTCTCTCTCAGCAGTGCCCCTGCTGTTCTACATCTTACACAAAGGTCGGCACCACTATCCCCAGGCACCATTCTGCTGCTCCTTTGTTTGTGGATACAGTGAAATCTCCATTTTCCACACTTTTCCCTTTTCCACACACCGTCCACATCACAGCACTTCCGAACCCTGACCTTTCCATCCTAATGGCCTCTGTTTTCCTCAGTTTCTCTTCCCATGTTTCATTCAGCTCTGCAATGATCTTCTCAGATTCCTGTGTGAAAACGCCAGAGGCTGTTTTACAATTCTTCCCAAAGTTCTTCACACAACACACAAAGTAACTGAAGTCAGTGCTCAGTCTGGGCCTCAAAATATTTCCGTATATAAAAAGCACTCTTAGCACTTTTAAACTTTAATTTTTTCCCCTTAATTCTTAAAAGGGTAAATAGCCCTGAAGGCAAGCTGAGAAGAAAAGATGACTTCATATCTAACTGCAGTCAGACTTTACTTTGAGCCACTTAAATATGTTTCCCCCCCTCCCTTTTTTTTTCCACATCTGATTTACAGACATTATTCAGTAACTGGATGCCAAGGATCTGCAGAGACCACAGTGTTATTTCCATGGCAACAGCGGGTTTCCAACAGGAAAGGGATATGCAGAGTGTGCTCCGTTCCTGTGGCAGTGTCTCATGGACAAACATGAGAATGAAGCAGAGGTTAAACGCAGCCAGCTCTCCCCACTCACCCACCCCTGGAGACTGAGGGGAGAGGCTGTCATAAAAATCCAGAAATCCTTCCCTGTGCTGCCCTTCTGTGAGGTTCAGCTCCGGGCAGGACTGGGACAAGGCTGCCATTGTCTGGGTGAAGCGCTGCCCTTCTGTGCTTCACATTTTAATCTGTGGGGGCTGGGCGAAGACAACACTGGCAGGATTATTCTTCCTCCTTTTTTCAACTTTGGGGTAATTTGGTTTTCTGAAAGCTTGAGTGCATTTGCAAGTCAGACTTGGCCCACGCTAGTGCTGAGCAGGCCTCATGGAGTCTACACTTAGGATCAAATTTTCCATAATTACCACAGCAGCAGAGGGCCCATAAATAAAACCCAGGAATTTAATTTATAATTAATTGTAGCTCCAGGCTACGATTAAACCTAAATAATCCTAAGAGCACAGGCGGTGCATGGACCCAGTTTCTAGCCCACCACTAAGGGCCCTTCTTAAATGGGTTTCAGACAACATCCTGCAGAGACAGGATCTATTTATGAGGGAAAGTTCTCCCAGGCTCACTGTCACTGACCCTCCTCCAAACCTACCTTCAAACGCTCAATGGCCTCCTCTCCTCCGGGTGTTGACATGATTCTTTCCTGTATACTGGACACAGATGTTAAGCCCACCTGACTACTGAGAGAGCAGGAGGATGGAGATGCAGTGAGGGACCCCATGGAGGCTGTGGAAAAATTGCCAGGACGTTGATTCTCGGAGGCTAGCAAGTATCTATGTTTATTGTTCTGAAAATCTTTCAGATCTGGGAGAGAGACACACAGACAGAGGGGAGGCAGGAAAAGGGGGAAAAAGGAAAATAGGAAGGGGGAGGAAGAGGGAAGAGGAAAGAGGAAAAAGGAAAGAGGAAAAAGGAAAGGAAGGAAATACCAGTGTAAGAGGAAAGCATTTAAGCAGCAACAAGACAAGTTTTGTAATTTTTAGATGGCAGTTCTGAAACAAATCTTTTAATGCTAGTAACATAATAGCTCAGACCCTGAGTTTACTAGGAAGGACTGCATCATAAACCTTTCTGATCCAAAAAGCTTGGAAAAAACCAACTACACGCCTGGCAAAAAGAAACCATCCTACTCCTCACTGAGCACTGAGCTGAGCAGCACAGGGCTCAGAGCAGGGCCAGGTTCAGATCCTCAGGAGGTAAGGGACATTGTGGGCTGAACTCTGAGGAGACACCAACCCCTTAAACTCAACCAAACATTCTCCTCCAAACTCCTTCAATCTCAAATGCTGAGTAAGTAAATCTTTATCACAGCAGTTTGTGGGTTCTGTGGGAAGCACCCAGACCACAGGACAAAGAACTACCCCTCCTTCAATTCTCCCTGGGGAGGGTGTGAATCACCTGCCAGCCCATGACAGGGAAAAGGGAACACAAGTTCACAACAGCATCATGATGCTACTTCTTAACCTCCCTTATCCGAAAAAGGGAAACTTAACATATCTGAGTGAAATATCTGATAATGCTTTCACACCTCAGAAGGTGCTTTAAAGCTTTTTGGTTGTTAGTTTAAATAAGAAAGGCCTTAAAAAAATAAAACAAATAAAAAACAACTAAATTTTAATAAGGCAGCTTTTGTAGCCTGAAAACGTGGAGGCCTGAAAGACGACACCTTGATAGACAGAGAACAAGGAACAGCTGCCTGAATGATTTAAGAACAAATATCCAGTGGAAATTTATTTTGTCTTCTTGGATATGTCTGTAAACAATATGCTCAGAATAAAATCACACACCTAAAGAAAAATCCTCTAACATGAAAATGTGGGACAACTCCATAGCTCTGTTTCAATATTTTAATAGTTTTAAATTCTATTTCAAAGACAAATCCTTTGAAATAAGTAACTTCAGGAAAGAAACAGGTCAAATCAGACCTTCAAAGTTATAAACAAGGGTATCACACTTATAAAAATGAGATGCATAAATTTCCCTGTCCTCCTACATCTCCTGTCCTCCTCCCCCTGGACACTGGCAGCCTTATGCCCTACTTCACACTCAACCTGCTCTTTCAGCCTCGTGGAACTGGTGACTGCCTCAAGTCAGTTTGAAAACCACCATCTGCAAATACAGGAGGCAGGGGTGGGAGTTCAGCAGAAGAAAAGCAGGTTAAGGGAAGGGAATGCTGCTGGGATGAGGAAAGCAGGCATGACAGAGCAGGGATGAAGTCTCAGAAGGCCATGCGCTCCTGCAGAGAAAGGAAGGGGCAGTCACAGTCGCTCCCCCAGTCGCCGCGAGCAGGAGAACCTGAGCCCTGCACCCCATGCACACGCTGCTCCGGGGCTCAGCTCCCACACCAGCACATGGCACACGCTGGAAGCAGCACCGGAATGTCAGACAGGCCAGGATGAGTCCTTACACCACCAGTAGCTTTCATTTGAGGAAATTTCAGACAGATCTCTTTCAGCTGATACTGAGCGAGGGCGAAGGAGACTGACTGAAAGAGTTTAAAGAGTCTGCTGACCTCAAATTGACATGGAATACACTTCTCCTGCAATGGATTCCATCTATTCCCCTTTCATGGAAGCAAACACCAACAGAAATAAAATGCTCTTTGCTGACTGGTTTTAACCCTATGAAGTTAATCACCTGCAAGTATTCAACCTCAAATAAGAGACCTTTATCACTATAAGATACTCAACTTCTTTCTTCGTTTTTTTTTTTTTTTAAATAAATACATCTCAGTGTCCAGGAGGAACTGATCACATTTCATCTTGAGTTCATCACCCGACACATTTAAAACAAATACTTCTATCTCGAAAAGAGCTCTTAAAACACCAGCAGGAACTGCTCAACTGGGTAACTGGGAAAACATTTGAGAAGAAAATTTTCTACTTCAAATCTAAACTGTTCGCTGTCATGAAAATACACTAAATAACTACCACTCTCTCTTCTTTATTCTGGCACAAAGAAAGCAACAGACATATGTTGCATTTTAAACTTTGCACTTTTTTTTTGCCTGTGGACTCAATCTAAGAAGTGCTGGTGAGGCTGGTTTTCATGGAACTGCACTGCATTCCAGTGAGTGTTCTGTCTGGGATTTCCCTGTGAGAAATGCTGGCATGCAAAGCTCTGTTAAAAGCTGACCCAGAGAAAGCAGGTTAAAAAGAGAACCACACAATACACACATTTGCCTCCACTTCCAGAGTATTCATCTCCCATTGGATCAACTGAAAGGAAGCAGGAGGGAAAATACAAGAAGGATCAAAATTGAAGGTTCACTAGCGACACAGGAAGGGAAGAGAATTCTACTTGATATTTAAAGAAACAAAACACAATTTTTCAGTAACAGTTTCTTCAGTTTGGAGTTAGAACCAAAACCCACAGACTGTACCAAGCTTGAAAACACTTGTATTTCACTGTCTTCTGGCCCCATCCTCTTGAAAACAAGCAAACAAAGAGGTAAATACACGTTACATGTCTTTAAACAGCCTGTGACTAAGTAAGGGCTTCTGCTTCACAGATAAACAGCTCTGATCAAAAACTGGTGCAACATTCTTTGGTTTGGTTGGGTTTTTTAAGTCAAAGAATCTTAAAATCCACTGGAGCACACTGTGTGTTTTTATGGGCATTTCCTTCACTAGGGATTAATTCACTGCTCATACTACAGCAGAATGTAGCAGCCACAATTTCAGTTCATCTGCCTTGTTTGGAACGAGGACAAGGCAATTGGGCACAAGCGTGTTCTGGCGCTTTAAGAGGTTGCTGGCAAAGCAGATCAGTACAGCACTGCTCTGCCAACCCAACTCAGAACCTCCCAGAAGGAGTTATTCACAAGCAGCTGTTTCGTAGCTATTTCAAGATGACAAATGATTTGTCACTCAGGACATTGTCTGACATGAGCCATTGTTTCCTTTTCTGAGTGAGGATGGCATTGAAGCCAGGTATCAACCCATAACCCTAACCCTTTAAGGGGGAAGAAAAGATGCTTTTCATTCTCAGTATGAAACTGAGTTTCTCTATCTCAACTCCTTTCATTGGCAGCCAGACAAAAAGCCCTCCATAACTCACCAGGGCAGCTCCTGAATGGGCAAGTTCTATTACACAAAAGCATTTCCACAGTAATAGGAAATTCAAACTCTGTGTTTTTCCTTGAAAGTTTGAAGGTGGCAACTCCACAGAGTGTTTAAAGGCAGAGGAAGCTGCCATTTCTAAAATTTTAAATCTTACATAGCAGCAGCTATAATTAAACCTCGTGCTTTAAATCCCTTTCTCTCCCAGGCCCAGCTCTCCCTCCTCTGCCAGAGAGGCCAAGCTCAGGATGGTAAGGTGCGTTTAATCCACTTACTGTCGATAATATCTCCCAGCCCTTGAGCACGCAGGAGATCCTTGAGCCTTGTCACCTCCTCCTTCAGCTCCCTCACCAGCTTGGCGTTGGGGTCCTCGTTGATGACAGCGTTGCATTTAATCTGCTTCGCACGGTCGGCGTATCTGCAACCACAGCAAAACCATGAACCCTCCCGGCAAACAGGGAACTGCTCCTGTGCCACCCAGGAATGCAGCAATACAGAACACAGGACCTTTAGTTTGCAGCTGTGGGGCACAGGAGATTATATGGCTGGATTAAATTCAGTCACGCATACGAATTCATGTTTTTTAGCACAGGGGAGTGCAGCAAAAAAGACAAGTTCTGTTCAAGATGTATTAACAACATGTATGACAGACAATTCTTTTTTCTCCTTTATTCAGTGCTTTGAGCAATATGCTCAACTTTAGTTGGTATGTTCTTACGTACCAACAGGAGAAGATGAGTCTGATTTTTCAGGTTAAGGGTAGGCAATAAATCCCTGGCTCCCTATAGGATTGGGGTTCCTCTTTGGGGTAATTGAGTTCTTGCCAGCATAGTCTCCTTCCCCACAGATATTCTCAAAGTACAATACACCAAAGGTTTGAAGGACAAAATATGGCCATTGGAGCAAACAGTTACCCACATCCATCTCAGAGACAAAGAAAGTACCTTAAAGTGCTCAGAGTTTCATCGTAGTTTATGTCTGCTGGACTGAGAGCAGCAACCATCGCAGTTCTGGAGTTACCACCTACAATGAACAGGCAAGATTTTGGATGAAATTACAGTGTACCACCCAGGCACTAATTACCTACTAAATATCACTATTTTCAACAAATTATAGAATTCAACCACAGCCCCCATTGCCAAGAAACACGGAGAAATAACAGGAAAGAGTTGTAACATTAACACAGGGACTATGACGACTGAGATCTGACTACTACAAATATTTAACATAACACTCGATACAATTTTAAGTGACTTAAAAAGCACTCAGGAAATTCAGTGAGACTTTCTTTCCATACTGGCACAGACAGACCAGCCATACCTAGATTTTCTCGGAGAAGCCACGTTAGTACAGAATCCCTGTAGGGTATAAAGTCTGTCTTCTTCTTTTTTTTACTCTACAAAGGAATAACACAACATGAAAAACAGACACTGAACAGATAAAGAAAATTTGGGACATAAAATTCACTGTATGGGTATTAAAAGGACCATGAGAACACACACATGTGCTACCTAAATGTGGGGGGCCCACCCTCGGTTGTACAAGTGATTACTCAGTTTGATATTAGATAACCTGCACCTCATTCAGACACCTAAACAGATCATGGGAAGCAGTTCAGAGAACTCCCTTGATGCTCTGCCTTCAGAAAGGTTTTGCTGTGTATGAAGAACATCTTCCTGACATTTAAATTCTGTGTTCTGACACCATTCCAAGAAAATTTAAGTAGCAAATGTTACACTCTGGCAAAAAAACCAACATCTACTAGTACTCAGACCCTCCTACCTTGCTGGTGCAGTTATCCTAAGTTGAAAGCATTAAAGAAAGAGGAAGAAGATACAGGATGAGCTTCTTAACAGAGCTTTATACATAATTTCCATGTTAGCTTGAACAGTACTTTCTCTTCTTGACAACCCAAACGAATGAGAATTGTTTCAATTTAAAAAAGAAACATTTAAAAAGCACTTAAGCACATCCAGCCTGTCCAGCTGTTGAAAACTCACTTTTAAAAGGAACAACAATAATTTATTTGGTTTGGGGTTTTTTGGTTTTTTAATAATAGTTGAGCATCAAAGTAAAAAACACAGTACTCTTCTAAACCTACAACCTTTTGCTTGGATCAATATATGCTCACTTAACAAATTCTTAAAGTCCTGCCATCGCAAAAAATGCCAGTGATAATCAAATATTACACTGGTATTTCTACAATTTTTAACAACAAAGCTGCAGTTAGTTTTCTAAAATTACTCTTTCAAACAAAAATAAAATTACTGCTCTGCAGAACTATAAACCTTGCTACATGAACACGTCTTCTACACAGACACAGGCTCCTTTTGCAAGGTTTCTTCACAGCTAAACAAACAATGCTTCCATCTGTCCGCAAATCAGGTTCCTCCCAGCCTGCATGACCTCCACAGAAGAGTATCAGCACTTTCATCTACCAAAATACACACAGCTAATTGGGCTGGGAATGTGAGGCCAAGAACAGTGACTGGTTCTGCTGTACTCCACGGATTTTACTGCCTCAGTTTTACCAGCTGTGCAAAGGTTGTTGCAGGTAACTCAGTGCTGTACTTACCACTTCAGCCAGGGCTGAAATAACTTTGCCCAGAGTTGTGAGGGACTTGTTTATATTTGCTCCTTCCTGAAAACACAGAAGACAATATTATATAGTAATTAAAACTGTTCAGCCGTGAACCTCTGCAGTCTTCTGTTTTGCAACTGTTTTTTCCATATTTATAAGAGTAATCCTTTCTTTTCCTTTCCATCTGTAAAGCAAAGGCTAGACATGATGCTTGGGCACCCACTTCCCACTCTTTGCCCGTCCCTCCAATACCTTTAGCCGGGTTCCTTTGGCTCCAGTGGAGTCAGCTCGCTCACTCCCAGCCAGATCCACCAGGCTGATCTTGCTGACCTGGAGAGAGAAGGCACATCAACGTGAGAATTAGAGCAAAAACAAAACTTTGAAGAATCCTATGGCACTGGAACAACTCTACTGACTAAAAAAACCACTGCAGTGTCCTTAAAGCTGCAGTCAAAGAGTTTTCATAAGCAATTAGCTTGATGCTGTTATCTTAGGGATAAGGAGTGTCTGGGATTATGTTCTGGTTTAAGTGTCGCTATACCTAAAAGGGAGAATGAGGTCTCCCATGAACAGAGCAGAAGTGAAAAGGAATTAAGCATTACTGCTGCAGATAACACAAGTATCTCAAAGGAAGAGAAACCACACTTTATCCTGGCTCTGGTGGCACCACCAATAAAGCACTGGCAGTCTGTGGCTTCAGTGAGGCAGGTCAGTTAATGACAATTACCTCTAATAATTAATTTTATAACGTCTTATCATTTAAGGAGGTTTCTTCTGATATTTTTCAGGTCTGTCCACAGCAGTCAGTTCAGAAACATGCCCATTACTTGTATTTCAGCTCCTTTTGCACATGGAACACCTTTATTTCAGAGTAATAAAAGACAAAAATCTGTTCCATGCTAAACAGTGTACTTCCTTTCAACATGCTAATTCCAGAAAGTTGCCTAAGTCTCACTCATCCCAACTCCTGTGCCCAAATGGAAGAACTAATGAGACAAATATTTTGCACTGATAAGCAAAACCATGGAAAGTTCTGGGAACAAGACTGGGGAAAAGTAAATTATTTTATTTCATATATCACTCCCCACAGAACCTAGTCCTTAAGGCCATATCTTTCCCATATCTATATATTCTCCTCCTGCACAGAGTTTCCATTTAGTTGTTTTTAGAATTACAATCAAACAAAATCCCACAGGAAATAAATGGCCTCTGTCAAGGCACACAGCAAGTTCACCCTTGAATCACCAGAAAAAAAGCAATTCTCATTTTCTCATCATCCTGCCAACAAGAGCAAGTCACTGCAGGGAAAGATTAGTGAAGAACAGTCAGAGAACCACTTCTCTGCAACACACCTTCTCTGTGGAAAGATCGGTTTCTGTGTCGTGTTTCTTCTGAGTGAAGACAATTGTAAACACAGCGTGGGAGCGGCTGCTGGTTTCGTTCATGTTGGTGGCTGCCACAGTCCTGAAATATGAACAGATGTGGGCATGTTTAGAAAAGCACAACTCCTGCAGCTGCAGAGGAATGGGAGCAAGAAGCTGGACAGGTGATGCTCTGCCCTGTAAGCAAAACCAAGCCACATCTAATCCCATTAATAAACTCTCTGATTTTTCACTCCTGAACTACTCCCACCTTTGTCAGAGTTTAAATAGAGCTTTCTCAATCTGTGGACTGGATAATCTGCCTCACATGCAAACACCCAAGAAAATGTGAGCAGCATTTCTGTGAGTCTTTCCCACACATTGTTAAATGGAGCCAACAGCTGACATGGAAACAACTACTAATGAACCAGAAACTAAAGCTGGAATGCCAGCTTCAGTCCTGACCACTTGAATGAAGGACAGAGGGGACTGAGCTCACATGTTTATTTATACCAGGATAGCGATACAGTGCACAGCAAAGGAAGAACTAAACGCCAGTAGAACTACTTAGACACTTCATCTCAAGCCTCATTACAACCTTTAAATGTCTACACAGTGATTTGCAGCACTATTTCACCACACAAATCAATATCAGCCTTTTAATGGCATTGACTGGTGCAGATTTCAATAATACTCCTTATTTACATGGGGTTTTTTTAAAGTGCCAATGCATCACAGTGATAAAACCATAAAACACACCCCCATCCCTCACCTGGCTTTGTTCCCAGCATCCATGAGGTCTGCAATGTCCGTGTAAGATGTCACTGCCAGCTTGGACAGATCTTCCACGTACGGCCCGAGGAGAGGATGTTCTCGCACCCGCAGATTCCCCTTGTTCTTCGGGTTCAACAAGTCCCTGACCCTCTCACAGTAAATCTCCATGTAACTCACCTGAAAACAGGAATTTGCATGCATAAATTAGTGTTTCTTAAGGCTTCCTCTGCAGCATTTCAGAGTGCCAGTGGTAGAGATTCCCCCAGCCCACCACAGGAGAGCTGTAGGTGGGTGTCTCTGTTCATTTAACAGCTCAGACATGGGCAGAGGGTAGAAGAGTCACAAGCCTCATGCATCAGCTCTCCAACACAAGCTGCTGGCCTTGCATCCACGTATAAATCCCTCAACCATTTCAGAAAACACTGGTCTGCAATGAAAAACTACGCACTGGAGTTCCCAGTCATCCCAACAGCTTTAATATGACACAGCAGCAAATCCGCTTCCTAAAGCAATAAACAAGACAGAGGGCAAGAGGAATCAGCTTCCAAGGAGTCTCTTATGAACCTCCAAAGCAAACTTAAGAAGGAAAAACAATCATTTCTCTGTATGCAGAAGTAATTTTTGATTCTTAAAAATATGGCTATAGTCTTTTGACAATAAACATTTAGGTTTTTCAGCCCATCATTTCTTTCAGAATTACTACACAGGTAAAAGTAAACTAGTTTTCTGTCAGGGTAAAAAAAGAGTCACACAAAGGTTTTATTTGCATTTGCCTCAAACATGAAACAGAGAAAAGACATAAAGCTTAAAAAAATAAAATTTAAAAAAAAAATCCACCAAAAATCAGCATCTTAATGCAACATCAATAATCCAGCACCCACGCTCAGTTTGATGTCCAGCACACAGACATCCTTTGATCACTTATCACACTCACCTCTACAGAATATGACATTTCTTCATTGCTGTTGTCATTGATTTTCTCAAACAGCTCCTCACACAACTGGGGAGAGATTAAACCCGAGTCAGAAATCAGTCTTTTCTGAGGAGTAACAAGTAACTACTATGACATGTCACTGAAATGGCTTTAGAATGAGTGCAGAGGAAGAAAAAGAACCTAATGCATCAACCCCATGCAGCCTCACTGGGAGGATAATTAATCTCAATTCTACATCACTATCAACATTATTTTATCTGGTATCTCAGCAATTGCTCTAGGTTTCACCAATATTATCATTCTGTGCTATAAAATTAGAAGTCAGCTGCAGTTCTCTGCTAACTGTCACCACAATATAAAAATGGCATGTCAGCAAGTGTCTGTCTGAAGATGATGCAGGAGAAATTTGGATTAGGTATTAGGAAAGACTTCACTGTGAGGGTGGGGACGCCCTGGCACAGGTTGCCCAGAGAAGCTGTGGCTGCCCCATCCCTGGAAGTGTCCAAGGCCAGGTTGGATGGGGCTTGGAGCAACCTGGGCTAGTGGAAGGTGTCCCTGCCCATGGCAGGGGGTTGGAACGATATGAGCTTGAAGGTCCCTTCCACCTCAAACCATTCTGTGATTCTGTGATTCTAAGAACCAAATCCCCTTCCTGGGCTCTGCTGTACCTGGGGGATGATGCCAGCTTGGCTCTCCTCCTGCTTGCCCATCATGGTGTAGGATTTCCCAGCCCCAGTCTGCCCATAGGCAAAGATGCAGACGTTGTAGCCCTCGAAGGCGTGCAGGAGCATCTCCTTCCCAATGTCATTGTACACACGGCTCTGGGATGCAAAGCAGGGATCTTCAGGCTGGAAAGACATGGAAACAGCATAAACACAGACTTATCCACCATTCTAGTAAGATTACAAAAGCAACTGGGTTTTTTCCAACTTCTGTCTTGTGGGTCGATCCCTCAGCAAGAGGTAAATTAGCCCATTTTTACACACAAGGCAGCACAAGCTGGAGAAGAATGACAATGACCATGTCACTGCATTGTTTGTGAGGATATCTTACTCTAAATCTAGCATTCTCTTGCTTCCTGAAATGCTGGATCTGAACATTACCTGCTCCCGAAATCAGGACAAATTTAGCTGTGCTAACATTCTAACGTTGGGATCAAGATTTTATCAGACCTCCTCTGTTCCTTGATGCTGCTTATCTGCTTATTTTCAGGCATTATGTTCACAATGTTCCTGTGACTGGTCTGTAATCAACTTACAGGGCTGCTTTAAGGGAGCAGTAAGGGAGGTGAGGGTTGTTTGTCTTTAAAACAATCTTCTTGGCCACAGATTTGCTCAAAAATATTAAGTCTTATTTCAGCACACAAGCTACTAAAATTAATCCTAGAGAAATGCATTATTCCTTCTTTACATATCTTTTAGAAAACAGGGCAGGGGAGGAGTAGGTGGCAGAACAACACAGTTCTGCTGGAGAACAATTACTGGAAGTCAGCGAGAGCTGAGCACCGATCCACGGGAGGGTGGGGCAGAGGAGCCAGATGAGAATTTATTGCTTTTGCAGCTACTGAAAATATGGATCACCACACTGCCTCTTCGAGATATGCCAAGGGAACACAGACAACATCCCTCCTCGAGCTGTAAGAACTCGAGCAACTGTCACTTGTCTAAGAGGACAACTGAATTAACTGCAGCTCACACAATCTTTCAAATATTTACAGCTTGTTTTAGCTTTCTGCTCTCCCCAAAGAGGGAAACACAACACACAAGCTTTTAGCCTGAATGTGGGTGAGAGAGTCAGAGCAGAAACATCTGACAGGAGTGGCTTGATCAGAGGGAATGGAGTTAAATCACACCAAACAAGAGCAAAACCAGGTTTTCTTGGAAAAACACTCACCGATGTGTGAGACCAATAAGAGTAGTCAAAGCTGAAGGACTTTGGTGCTTCCTTAGGATTCTTTGGGTTGATAATACCTACAGGAAATAAAATTCAAACTCTTAGTCAACTTGACACTTAGGAGCACAATTAATGAGCTTGCTGACCCACAATCTGTGATTCTGAGTGTTCCAAGCTGCCTCAAGGCACAGGAGTAAGAAGACTGAAGTAACAGACTCACAGCTTCCTCACATTAGATTTCTGTAGGCCTTAGTTCAAGTAAGTCAAGGAAAAAAACTCCTAAAAGGAATATGCTGTTGCTAAAGAAAATTCTGTGTATTCCCCACAATTAATGAAAACTTTGCCAGGCACCTTTAGGTTGGTGGGTTTGGTGTTTTGGTGTTTTTGCCTTCCCAGCTACAAAACACCTTCCTATAACCTTTGCCTGGAGGGGAGTAAATGGATCCAGCTGTCATTTTAATATCTGTAGTCTCTGTATTCCAATAATTTATAAGCACAGCCCTTGTTGCAGAAGTGAATCTCTACTGCTTCCTTCTTCTGGGTACTACAGCGCTGGAAATACAGAAAGCTGTTATTTCCAGCAGCTGTTTTCAACACCATCTGTGTAAGGACTGTAAAAAGGCGCACTCCTGAGGGTGTCAAAATTAGATAAATCACCTGAGATTTACACACACCCACCTGCACCTAACGCAGCAATCTGCCTTTGGGGATGAGACACTAATTATGATAAGTGCAAACGAAGTCCACAAAGGAAGAAGCCATACAAAGGTGTCAGCAGCCTTCCTGGGGATGATTTACATCCTGATACCACTCATCCTAAGCAGAACAAGCTTATTCCTCACATATCCACGTCAGTTAGGCTTTTCTTTGAGAAATGGGGGATTGTCCCTTTCCTTTGGTGATAAACAAAAATTCCATCACCCACGTCTCTTTACCATTCCAAACATGAACTTATCATCTCATTTCACTCAAGTCCCTGAAAACGTGGTTACAGAACCCCCATTAAAATTAAATTGCTCCTCTACCAGATGCTGTGTCCCTGAGCAGGGCTGTTGTCCAAAATTACAGTGTGGAGAAAAGATCACTGCCTGGACTGCAAATAGCAACAGTTGCTACTCTATTTCTCGTGGCCAACTCCGTTTCACTTGGATGCACCTTGTGCTGACATTCTTGCCTTAAAAAAGCTGACAGACAGGCCAAGCCAATGAATCATTTGCACCAGCCCAGGATCAACTTGCAAAAACGCTTGTGGTTTTGGGTAGCAACGTGGGCACCAACACAGAACAAACTGTGACCCAGGCAATCATATATGGCTGTAACTTCCCTTTACTGGCTTTGCCCAAACAGCAGCGCAGCTACAGCTCCCACGGTTCTCTGAAGAGAACATAAACCAAAGCCCACGAGACAACTCCCCCGCCCCAAACTTAAATCAGCTCTCTCCTTGCAGTGTGTTCCAGACTGCCACTATTCCACTTCTCATTTCACCTTTGATGTGGAGCTCTGAAGGGTAAGGCAAAGGCCATGCCTCGTACCTGGAAGTTCCTACCCAAAAAAGCAGTAGAAATAAATATCAATCTCCAATTAATGCCTGCAAAGGCACTACAAGCTTGCCATTACTTCACCCTACTTGCCTTCAGCTTAAATTTGATCCATCACATTTGTGAAGAGTAAAGTTCAGCCTCTGTGACTTACGCAAGTCATTCCACTCTGCCCCATTTTTTAAAAATCATTATTATTATTATTATTATTATTGTTATTTTCATGGACAGGCTTTCCTCAGCTCTTCACACCAAGCTCCACATCCAGCTCACTGTTTCGAAAGCCACTTTCTAGGATGCGTGTTTTTGCAGAGCATATCTTGAGAAGTGTATCAGGAAAGGGAGTTTAACTGCAAGAAAGCAGCTCTGTCAGAGGTTGGGAATGCAGCTGCCTGGCCAAAGCCTTCCACTGCAGCAGGAATGGGCCAGAGCAAACCTCCCCGCTGCCAGGAACTCTGCACGCTGTCCCTCAGCACCGGGATCCAGCCACAGCCTTTTCACTCGGCTCCTGGGCCAAGCCTGGAGTCTATTTATCCCCCATTCCCGTTTCCTGCACACAGTTACATCCTCCACTGTCAGAACCACTGGTTCCACAGAATTCTCAGTCTACAAATGAATCCAGCAGAGCTGACCGAGGGAGAAAATATGAGAGTATGACCTCAGCAGCTTTCAGCTGGATTAAAACCCTCTTCATTTGGGACACCGAGCACCACGTGGGTGCTGCCAACATCAGTGATGTCTGCTGTGGTCCGAGTTTGAAACCAAGGGCTCAGGTATGCAAGAATGTGAGATAGAACATCTGGGAGAAGATGGTGAGGCAGCTCAGAAACCAGGAATTCCAATCAAAGTAACTGATCTAAACTGAAGGTGTCTTTTGCACCAAGCATCTGCTTTGGAGGGACAAGAAAATCCCTGAAACCTATATCGCTGAAGAAATTAAAAGGCTTCTTACAGTACAGGTAAGCTTTATCCTAAAAGTTCATATGCCAAATTGGGGAAGGAAAAAAAAAAAAAATTGAAATGATGCTGCAGAAATTAGACTGAGTCAGCAACACTGATTTTATGTACTATGTTTCTCAGCACACTGTGTTTTCAGCTGAACAAGGAAACAAACAGAAATAAAAGAGAAAGAGGAGTGCTTCCAATGTCTCCAATATCCACAAGAACACTAAAAGCTTTTCAGTTACTTTGTTTGGTTTTGAAACTAGGCGAGGCCGAGGTGAACTGTATTCGTGAATGATGAAATAGGTCGTCTTGTATCTCCTCTCCCCACAGCAGCCTCCCCGCATGGTCCTCACACTAATGGTTTAATTACAGGGCCCCAGGAAATGAGAACGGCAATAAGGCAGCGCATCACAGCAGGGACACATTAATGGCCTTTTTATCTTACAGAATAAATTTGTTTATCTGCTATTCCAAAGGTCCAACGTGGCAATTAACTCCTGTGTTTGCAAACTGACACTAAAGCTTTGTGCTGCAGCTATAATTGCCATCAGCGTGGCACCGGAGCAGCCCGCAGTGTCGGAGTTAGCCAGGTCCTGGGAAACTCCATCCCTTTTCCAGGCCCCTTCCTTCACCAAGAGCCAACTTATTAGGTCATAGGGAATCTTTCAGTTTTCCACAAGTGAAGTTTTCTGCACCAAACAGAAACTGGGAGGGTTGTTTCACAAAATCGGTGTCTCCCGTACCACTGCTACCGGAATTGCACACGTAACCCCCCTGCAGGAAGGATGGAATAAGCTGGAGATCCTCTTTTCCTACTGCAGTGCCTAAAACCTCTCCCAGGATCAGAGCAGCAAGCGCAGCGTGGGTTGATGTCCATCATTTACCTTTGGGATGGGAGGCCAAGAAAAAGGCAAGGGAACGTTCATGGTTTCAAAATATCAAATCATTGACTCGGTTGAGGGAGATAAACTCCCACATTATTCCTTTTCTTTATTCGAGTTATGAATTTCTGGAAATTATGAATAATAAGCTTCACCTTAAGACACAATATTTAAAATCTGTTTTCTAAGCAAATAGACTGAGTAATTTACACGTCATAAATTGCCAGAAATAAAAGCACCCTGCGTGAACAGCATCTGATTTAATACCCACTGCCATCCCCACCCAGAGACACAGCTTGTATTTTAAAAGCTTATTTCTCCTTACAGTTACACAGGAAGCCATGCAGAGCTGCCTCATGCCATCTAAAGTTCCTCTAGGCAGGAGTAATCCACATATTCTCTGCAGCTCAAACAACTTAAACAGTTCTTTTTAGCTCTTCAGCTGTTCAAGTTTGGTGGGGTTTTGATACAAATGGGAGTTTTACATATCACTGACCAAAGGGTGAGGAAACGGGCATTTTTAAAAAAAATTTCTTCACACCAAATAATCTAAATTTTTTTAGTGTAAGATCCAAATACTTCTACTAATTAGTCCTTGTACAGGACAAGTACATAGTAGGAGCAGTACAGCCTCATAAAGGAGAAAGCAGGAGCACAATCAATGAAAACTATAATTTTAGATGTGCTATACCAACAGTAATAGACCAAGCTCCACGAAACATTTGGATTTTAACTTAAACAGGCAACTTCATTTCTTGGCATTTTTACTGCCACAGTCCATCCCACTTGTTCCTTAATTAACATTTTATATACCATCCACCATCTGCTTTATCAGCTAGAGCAAAAATAACATACACTTTCAACCTTTCCAATCTATGAGCTCAAATTCACCCCTGGTTTGCAATGTTAGCAAAAACTGTAGCAATGCTTGAAGGACCACTTCACCACTGAAACAGTACCCACATATTTTGTAATATGTATTAGTTTGCATTCCTATTGTCATTTTTTGCTGAAATTTTTTGCCTTAGAATCCAATCTTGATTTTCTGGAGTTGAAATTCAAAAAGCACAGGTCAAATACGCACTTTATTTTACAATTATAACCAGACTGTGGAGCCAATGCAAAGTTAAAGTCTTCCAGGGTATTTCCAACTGGAAGCAGCAATCTCTGTCTTCTCACCCCTTCCTAAACACACACACAAACATATTCCCATTTCAAGCCTTCATTTCTGGACTTAACACTTCCATCTTCTATTAGAACTAACCAAGTAAACAGACAGTGGGAAGCCTACAGCGAGGAGGAAAAAAAAAACCACAAAACCAAGGAAACTTTGCCAAGATCAGCCCCCTCATTCCATTCCCATCTCCTCAGCCACATAAATATTTTTGCAGGCACAAAGAAAGACTAAAAGTGCTTCTTAACCACTCCAAACTCCTATCAGATTATGACACTGAATTTGCAGTCCAGGCCTGATCTGTTTTCATCCCAGTCAGCTCTGCTCCTCAGCACTCACAAATCTGGCAGATTGGAAATTATCTGCAGTGCAGGATCTGGGGATCCACGCAATTCCTTCTAACGGGGGTCTTGGAACAGAGGGACAAAGCACACAAGAGGCAAGAGTTGAAATCATTCTCGTATCCCTCAGTGCATTTAAAGTCAAGTCACTTGAGTGCCCAGCTCCGCCCCTGCCAGCGCCCAGAGTCATATTCCAGGGCACTCTGCCATCAGACACGCCAGGCATTAGTCACCGTGGGCAGCTCCAGGAGAACGGGCTCACTGCAGTTTGCCCTTCACATAAACACCCGCAGACAGAATTAACTTGGGCTAAATCCTGGGATTAGCTGGTACACAGTCTGTGCTGGGAAGGGGGGTGAGGGGACAGACAGACTGATTTTTTTTAAATAAAAAAACCCTAAACAATCGATTGCCTATCAGAAATAGAACTCTATTATGATGGAAGTAAGTACGGAACTGGAAAAACCGACCTTCCCGGATTTGTGCAACACAGCCCTGCTTTCTTGTTTGCCTTTGCCATTCCCACACTGCTCCTACATCTGGCAGAGCTGAGGGCACAAAGCCTCTGCAATTTCCACATATGAAATAAAATTAGATTTCATCTCACGTGAAGAGGCTTCACACCAGCCTCACCAATTCCCTCTGTGGCAGCATCAACCCACCCCAAACACACGCTCCCAGCAAATGTCAACACCCAGAGACAACAGGTAGCAAGAAAAGCATTGTCCTGCCATCGTTAGTAAAGGAATAGGCAGAAATTAAAAAAAAAAAACAAAACATGCTGGTCTAGACAGAACTTCTGGGGAAATAAATACCCAATAATTCACTTCTGAATTCAAACTCTATTGAATTCTCCAAACTCTACTTGAATCGATATAAGCAGGTGTTTTATTTTATGATGCCTGAATAAACAATTTAACAGGTATCAAAAACCTGGGGCTTTCAGAACTGACCCCACAAGACCAAACTCACATTAAATACTCGGTCTCTTAAAAAACACGGGTCTGGAAAATATATCTGCGCCATCTGTAGACTGGAATGACAACAATGGGAACATGTTCCTTACGGAGAGCAGGGTGGAGCAGGCGTTCTTTATTTGCTGGAACGTGAATAACACCACAAAGACACGTTTAATACAGGCTCCTTCCCTGGGCATACGCTGCAATCAGATCTATGGCCGGAGTGCCTTTATAAGACAGACTTTCAGGGCTGTTATTTACAAGAGATAAATGAAGGGAAATGGACACTTCCAGCCTGCGAAGCAGCGCTGGCTTTTCAAAGCATTGTTTGCATTTTTCAAATCATTAAAAGGGAAGGAAACCAAGCAGAAGCTAAGAACAGCTCATTTGGAATTCAACCGGATTCTCTCCCCACTGTGGAATTTCGGCCCTGCACTGGGAGAAAGGTTGGCTGGGGGAGGGAGTGAGGCTCAGCAGCACCGGGGCAAGGCAAATGCTTGCTCACAGAAGCTGCTGGAAAGCCGCTCTCATCCTCAGCTGCTCCTACAGATCCCAGAGCTATAAATACCACCCCTACAGCTGGTGTTCCTGGAGACGCCAGCAGGCTCTGCACCAGGCAGGAGCAACTCCAACCACACTGTTCTCCCTCGGCTGAAAAGTTGACCCCAAACCATTGCAGAGCTCCCACTGTCAGCGGGTTACCCGGGAACGTGCCCCCGCAGGAGGAGCACAGCAGGTCCGTGTCACCGGGTAAGCGCTCGGGCTGAATTCTTTGCTCACATTTGCTGCTTCAAGGCAGGTGAAACAACATCTCCCTTCACCCCCTGCTTTGGTTTGACATCTCCAAAGAGCCAAGGCCTCTCCAAAGACCATTCTGACCTTCAGACACAAGGCAGCACTACATTAAGAGAACACCACGGAGCACTGGAATCCTGGGGAATCAGTTCTTGAGCATTTCAGTTCAATCAGTTCTGAAGGCCATATCTAAAAAGATTTGTGTAGTGAAAATACCCAATTCCTAAGGTGCTTCCCACTAACAATTTGCATCCTCCTTACTTCTACTTGCATGCTCAAGGGTGGCAGGTTATTTAAGCATCTGACGAAAGGAATCACCGCTAAGGGCCTAGTCCCGGTTCGGTGGCACCGACTCTGAAGGGGCAGCATTTCAGATGTGAACTCACCCCTGACACAAACTGTTCAGGGTTCATCAGCAACACTATCTCTGTGCTACAGTTCCACACTAACTCCACAACATAATGTAGTCCAACTGCATTGAACATCAGCTGGAACATCCCAGTCATCCCACAGTCTTGCTCCAGGCCCAGTATTTGCATCTCTAACATTTAAAGATCATTAAATGTTCATTTTCCCCCATCTCCCCAAAGTCATCTTCCAAAATAAATTTTCTTTTTTTTTTTTTCCCCAACAGAGCTGAATTAACACTTCAAGCTATTTTTATACAATCACGAGAAAGGCTTTAGAAGGCAAACCAAGCACTTAAAAAATTCCATATTTTTATTTCTTCTCCAAAAAAACATTCAAGACTTGTAGCAAAACATAGGAGCTGTCAATATTGCGGGGCATTCAGAGACAGTGACTAAGGCAAGCCACAGAAATCCCTAATGCTGCAAAACACGGAGAGCTCTGATGCTCACATTGGGAACAGCACAGTCGTTACAAGAGTTTGGGCAACCTCTGCTGTTGTGACCTCTTTGAACTTGTCTTTCAAACCTCAGCCACAAGACCATTCATGCATCCTCCACGTGACCCAGTTTATCTCCCCATAAACGGCCTGTTTCGATAACACACCCACCAGGAAAGCAGGGCACTATTATCATATTGGACAAGCACTCATTTAGGTTGCACCACTTACAAGGATTTACAAACCAGAAAAATCAGGGTAAGCGTTAAGTGACATTCCTGCGTTGCTGTTTATTTTCCCAAGACAACCTCACCGTGCAAGGCACAAGTGAAAAACACTAGAAACACTTAAAAGAAAGAAAAACAAGCTGAATGCTTTAAGAACCAACGCTTTCTTGGCAGGCACAAGTCATCAGAAATGGGGGATGCTTATTTTTCGAGATATCTAAAACTACTATTTTCAGAAGACAGATTTAGAGTCAAGTCTGGAATCTATGAAAATTAATCATCCCACCTATTCTGTACTTCCATTGAAAATGCCTCATCAGGAGAGAAAAGCAGTAAGTTGGTTAGGTAAGACAACTACAATGAGCTCTTTTGCTCGCTTTTCCTACCTCAGTAGCCCATGCTATTTTTTGAACACATACAATTTATATATGTTCCTTTTCCAGGTTAAGTGAAGTTGGCTCATGCACCTTGGCCAAAATCGGTAAAATTTTGTCCCATCACTTTACTTTCTATATGTACTCAGTCATAAATAAAAGCCAATTTCTTATAAGGACTTTCTTCATCAGTAATTTAGACTAAATATTATTTCCATGAGACAAGTTCCTCCATGAAACTATCCAAACTCTGCTCACAGAAAACCCCTCAAAATTCATATTTTCCTCAAGGTACACACCCCCCATCCCGAGGGATTCTTTTCCATTCAGTTCCTCTTCAAGAAAACAGTTAAAAATTCGACCAGAAACAAAAATATCAGCAAACCATAATCTTTTTCCCCTTAGGATCAAGCTTTTCTGAAAGAGGTTACTACTTTTTAAAGCTACACAACAATGAGAAAGACAAAATTTATCGATATTCCCAGTCAGCGTAGACCAATAAAGAACTGGCTGAATTACTGATGAGGTTATAAACCTTTCAAAAGTTTTGACTTTTGTACTATATTTCAAATACCACTGGTTTAGACAAACATGCAATAAATCAAAAGCCTTTTAAGCTCAGTCCTGCTTTCCCATCCATTTTTAATTTGCTCCAGAATAATTGCATAAAGCAGGACACATCTTAAAAGGGGGGGAAAAAAAAAAAAACCTAGAAAATAAACTCGGATGTTGCTCTATTCATTTTTATTTATTTAAGCATTCAAGTTTAAACCAGAGGTTTATAAACCTCCGAGAGAAAAAAGAAACCAATGCTTTAAAGAAAAACATTTTTTTTTCCCTCCAAATTCTCCAAATGAACTCCAGGATGCCTTCCCAAGTTGTCCTGATGCCGAGGATGCCTGGATGAGAACCTGGCTGCCATATGTCCACAGCAGCAGCTGGGACTATTGTTGCTGGCAGATGGGACCTACTGGGCCTACTTTTATTAAACACCCAACACCTTCAGCAGCCACCAAAGAACCTTTCAACATTACTGACGTGCAGAGACTACTGCTGAGTGCAAATCCAAAGGGCTGATATTCCATCCTAACCCAAGGATCCAGCTGCACTCCCTCCTTCCAAGATAACCCGGGCTGTGCAGGGGCATTTCTGCACTAATATGGTTTATGGCAAATCAGAAAATACACATGAACTACAGTTCGAGGACTTGGCTTTATTCTCTCCCTGGCACACTCGAGATGCTAAAACCTGTTTTCATTCATCTATTCATTCATGCACATTTAATGCAACATCAACTGCACAGGACATATTCCAAGTAGGACACTTCCTTATTTCCCTGCTTCATTAGTTTAGTTTTCTGCATACTTATTTAGCTTTTTAAAAGCAGCAGCTAGCTGGGCTCTCTGCTAGTATTATTAATATCTAAATGCTATCTCGTAGTTACTACCCTGAGCCTCTGCTTCGTTTTCATTTGTTTTTATTGATGCATTATTTATTTACAGACAGGATTATCAAATCACTTCCACACACCAAAAAAACCACCAAAAAATCAAACCCTCAAACAAACAAAAAACAAGCCAGAAAAAGCACAATACTCAGGGAGTCTTTAGGCACAGAACAGCCTCGCTTTTCAGCTCAATAACCCAAGGCAGCAGCTGCCAACGTTGTTTATATTTGTTACGTTTGAAAAGCCCAGCAAGAATGAGCACGAGAACTACTGACACACAAAACCCTCTCAGATCTATAGCTCAGCTTTCACCCCCAACTATTACACAGCAGAATCTTTCTCACCACAAAAACAGCAATTAATTAGCTGGACAGGCAATAAGTAATTAATACGTTGTGGGGAAGGTGCATTGGTGGAAATCATCCTCAACAAAAATAGGAAAAAGCAGGAGTTAAAGACAAAACATATTCATGCTGAAAACCATGATTCTAAACCAAATTCTTCTCTAATTATTAATTTCACAAAAGCTACTTGTGAGTTTGGCCACCATAAATCCCCTATTCAGTAATTTAAAGAACATCCTCTCAGAACAGAACTCCAAATGAAAACAAAGCACTTCAGTCAATTGAATCCACTTGCAGAGCAGGTACTTTTGAAAATAAACCTTATGTTTCTGAAGGTGGTTTCTAAGTGATAATTATAAAAAAAGATGGCCTTTTCTTAAATTAATCCCACTCAGTTACTGTTCTGATATGGTTTTTTTAGTTACTAATTTGATGGTGGCATCACCTCTCCTTTGGAAAATATTTTGCATTCCCAATTTAACTTCAGTAGCAGAATTTTGCAGCTTCTAACTTCTCGCGTCTTTAAGAATTCCTCCATCAGCTTCTCTTCTCCTGCCCCCACTTCTCCCATGTCCATGAAGAACTCCTGGCAGTATCATTCCAGTGGAGCCCATCTGCAATTAGATATGATCTGAGCAGTGCAGGCCTCCTGCCAAATTCCAGCCCCTCAGTGCAGTCAGCACATGTGACTCCGGCTGGGCTGCACAATCTCAGCCTGCCAACATGGATTTTGAAACATAAGGACTGACAATTCCTTAGGTGCAAGCTGCTGCATTACAGATCAACGCCCTTGAAACCACAAAGGGAAAAAAACATTACTTTTGTCATGTTAGAAGAGTAAACAAATATTATGTTTCAAGTACTTGTTTCAAAATTCCCATATTTTGCCTCCTTCCAGCAGAACAAGAGAAGTCACAATTACTGCCAGCCAGTGTCCTTAAACATTATGGGTTAAAGGCCTTTGTAAGAACTCTCTTTTTCTGAGATTAAGACATATATAGAACTGAATTCTGCTCCATTGTCATTTTTAAGCACTGAGAAATGGTAAAAATGGAGATGTTGATCTCCAGGCCTTGATCTCCTGTGAGGAAATACCATTAAAGGCCGACAGGATAACGAGTAAGTTCTGTAGGAGCCCACAACAAAATCATGTTGTTTTGCTTCTAAGGCAAAGTTAAACTGAGTAACAAAACTGAGTGTAAGCTTTCTGAGCCAGGAGGATGTTTTGCTTTGCTGGCAAGAACACGGTGAATGATGGGCAAGCCCAAAAGCTGTAAACAGCCAAACTCACACAAAAACTGCCAAACAAAAGCAGCGGGTCAGGCAACAACCCCCGTGGCATTCGGACTTGAAGAACATACTTTGTTATTATGGATGTCAAAAAACGCTCCTTTTTTATATAGTCATTAAAAATTATTTATAAATAGAAAACACCTGTGATACATTTCATTATCTGTATCTTTGTCCTGTTTCCTGAACAAAAGCCTGAGCACTTCGCCTCAGTTTCACTCTAATGTTTTAGTCTCTGCCAAAGCATTTACAAAACTCAGACTTGGACAAAGTTTAAACTCAGGACCCACGAAGGATTTGCAGAGTATCTTGGCCAGTCACTACACACAGAATCGAAGTTCAAGTAACAGCCAAAATGCCTTCTTAGCTACCAGACTTCACACTGCCTCATCAATCCCGTATCATAATAGTCCATTAGGCTTTAATTCCAAGATAAGTGAAGTTTAACTGTCTTAGAGGCTTAAAATAGTCACTACTCAGCATATCACCAGCTTCTCAGATTTGCCTCTTGTCAACTTGATTAGTGCCCAAATGACAAAATAACCTTTTCAGGGGCAAGATATCTGAGCCTCCATCATTTCGTCGGCACATTTGAAGGTATGAAGCAGGAACCCAGTCTACAATTACTACTGAATTCCCTTTATTTTGAAATTGCTGCATCAGATATGAGTCTCAGATACACTAATGTCCCTTTATGTGCTCAGCTTTTGGTCAACAAGTTCAGACCTTAACAATGGAGAGTCAAATAACACAACTGTGAGGTTGCAAAGAACTGAGGACCATGAAAATGGAAGAATTTTTGGCAGAAATAGCAAGAGCACTTATGCCCCCAAATCTTAAATGTAGCCTAAAAGCTTACCAGAAGAATTTCAGCTTGAAGTTACATGTGTCAGACAACTTTGTTGGGAAGATTCTTTGAAGCAAAGATTTCTACTCAGGTTTTTTTTCCCCACCAAACAATGCCTTATTCAGATCCTTTATGATACAATCCTCTTGTCTTCAAACTACTCCTCTGTCTATTGTTTTCTTGCGCTTCTCCTCCAAGAGGGAAATACAGGTAAAAAATACCCCACAGACTGTAACAAGGTGTAACTATTGCAATTGGTGATTCCTTTTCCACAGCCTGTAATGGCCCCAGTGACTTAAACCTCATCCTCTGCCCCATCGCCCAGCTCGTGTCAGAGCCACAGGGCTCAAAGAGAAGGCTGCAGATCAGAACATTTCCAGAGCACAAAACAGATCCAAACCCATAAAGAAACTGCCAACTAGGTAAATCAGGAACTGCTTTTCTCCTTTTGAAAGCTGACGCATTTCCCTGGAAATGTGTCACTGTAGTGCAGCTCAAGGATTCAGAAGCAGAACCAGTGCCTTTGGTCTATGCCACAGCTCAAACTCAGACAAACAAATTGCCAGAGATTGACTTGTCACCCTTGTTGTTCCACCACAAACAAAGTGTTTCCACAGGCTCCTGGAATTCAAACACCTCAAGCACCTAAAGTGATTGCTGTGATGACTGCAGCAGGAAAAGCTCTTACAGAGGCACCCAGTGGTGCTGCTGGAGCCCAGGGCTGGGTGGCATTTCCATGACAAATGGCCTCTGATGGAGTCTGCAGTTCTTCCGTTCCACTCTGGGATCCAATCATGGGATACAAGCATCTGTTCTACCTGAGGTGACTTCAAATGTCCCCCTCCCACCCCTATTTTAAAATGAAACTCTGAAATCCAACCCCAAAAAAAGTTCCTTCAGGTAGCATTTAGCTACGAGGACTTAAAATTCCATGGCAGAAGCAGGCTGAGGAACAACCTTGGCTAAAAAAAAAAAGGGAGAGGCTCTTGTGAAACCTCCTTTGTGTCACCAGGCAGGAATAAATACTCCAGCAATCAGACTGCAAAATAACTCAGTGCTCTTGGAGTGCTGCTTCCTACAGCTGCAGACAAGATGACTCTGCTTGATTACCCAACAATGACAAACTCCCCCAAGAGGAGCAGTTTAGAGGCAGAGCTGTTGGGCTGTACACGAGGAACAGTAAATGCTGTCAGTACTGCCCCTGAGCTCAGCCATGTAAATACAACCAACCAAACAACCAAATAGGTGTGCCCGTGTCCAGTTTCCCACAGAACAGTCTTCCCCTCCAAATCAGGCCCACAATAATTATTTAAGAAGCCTAACACTTCTAATTGGTTAGGAAAGAAGATGAGTTTCTGTAGTCTGTTATTTTGCTGTCATTTAGACACCTACTCTGGAAAGCATAAAACTTCATATTCTTTTCCCCTCAGCTTTCTCACCCAAATTATGTTCATAACCAAAGGCACAGACTGCAGATTAGCACACCAAGAACTAAAGCACCAGACCCAAGCAGGATTTACACCACAATTATCATGTGGTGCTCTGCATTGTATCCCTTTATTTGTCAGTCCACATGATATTCCCACACACTGAAGTCAACAAAAAGGTTTTCACTTGGATGTTCTAATATTTCTGTCGAATTTCCAGCTCACCACAAGCAAACACCACAAATAACAGCATCAAAATCAAGATATTCATGATTTAGACTTTCTAGTCAAATTCAGAGACAAGCCAATTTGTAATGACAACTTCAGAAAAGCAGAATCCCCAAAAGACTAATTCTAGATGATACAACGCACACAGCACTCAGCCTGACAGAAGGAAAAGAATTAAGCAGGAAGGGTGGGGAGAAAGAAAGACTCCCTTAGAAGATTAAAACAAACTTACTGGTTGAATTGCCTTGCATCTGGATGATACATTTGGACTCCTTGCTGGTTTCCCGGGAGTTGAAGGGCCGGACCCGGACAGCCACCTTCACTGAAGCCCCCGACATCCTGGCTGCTTGTGGTACAGTCAAGGGATTGAAAGTGGTCAACAGCCTTCCAAGTTATCCTTCTTGTTGGTGTTTCCTAGAGAGAAAAACATCATTTAGTTATTTACAGCTATGGCATTCAAGACGTTGATTAAATCAGAAAAGTTCTAAGTTATTTGAGAACTCCAGTTTCTCCTCTGTGATCGCCCTCCCTGACCCACTCAAAAAAGGTGCCACTTCAAAGCCAGAACTGGAAACACAACTATCAGCACCTGCTCGCTGTCCCCCCAGTCAAAAGTTTCTGCCACCTGAGGCCGTTCTTTTCAAGTGTACAAATATTTGTTTTCAATACTTGGTTTTCTTCCCAGGAAGTAAGGACGCCAATACCAAAATAAAGATCTGGTTGCAACATATGTGAGGTTTAACCTAACGAAGATAATTTTAGCAGTAAAGACACAGCTCCTTAGATTTCAGCAGGAGGCAGTGAGCATATACCCCATGCCCAGGTTCCCCGGCTGCCCAATGCATTACCAACAATATTAAAACTGACACAAGGGTCATGGGCCATATCACACTGACTTTCAATACACATGACTCCAGAGAAAAGGGTGTACCCTTAAAGAACCCTTTGCAGTCCTGGGAAAGTCCTCTTCTCAAAGGAAATAACAACTCAACAACCACTTGTCTATCTACTGATTAAAGGACATGCTGTAAGGAAGAAGAGGAATCAAGAATTATTGCCTTCGGGGTAAATATTACTATCCATCTTCAGGCAAATGTCCACCATTAAACACCATTAAATTCATCTTCATTGTCAAAATCCTAGTTCTAACCCTACCACATCCAAATGATGGAGCACTTTGGTTGGCAGGAAACTATCCCTGATACCCATTATCCAAACTTCAAGGCTGAGAACCATTCAAACACAGGGTTAGTAAAGGTTGATTTGGTTGTATTTTCCTCGACCAGCCTGATTCATCAGAAGAAAGTTTTTCAGTCAGTCAACAATTCAGAAGTTTCACTTGTTGCCACAGGATATTGCGATTACTGAAGTGAAACTGCCTCAAGAAGCAGGAAGGTAGATTCAAAGAAAGTCATCAAGGCCTTCTAGAAAGCTACTCCCCTCGGCTAGGAAAGCCTCCATGGCACGGACACTCAGAACCTGAAAGACTACAGTGAGGAAACACAATCCCAATCATTGGTTTATCCTTGTATTCTAAACATCTGCTATGGCCACTGCTGAAGACAGGATTCAGGGCTGGGTGAATCCTTGCTGTGGCTCAGGGCAGTCATTTCTATCTGGAAGCTCAGTTACCAGGGGCAGAACTCGACCCTGCACAAGTCATCATCGCATGTGGCCCAGAAATCCCGACGTCTCCTTTTCTGGTTATCCGTGCACCACTTATCCAAGCGAACTGCTCGTTTCAGGGCTGTGACCACAGTGCCACAAAAGTACAAAACCTACCAGAAGATCTAAAGCGGAAGCATTTCACCTCTGAGGTAAGTAAAAGTACCCATACATGCTTAATTCAAGTTATGACACATGTTCACACAGCACAAGAAGTTTTTAATAAAATTGCATTGCTTCATTAATGCCATCACGTGGTGAAGGGAGAAATTAAATTACTCCAGCAAGCAGGAGTAATTTAAAGCATTCCTTATTTCAGCAGGTACCTGAGGTATCTCACCAGACTAGAAGAATGTCTTCAGGAAGAAGCCAAGTGAATCTCAATGTCAGTGGTACAGCAAACTGGTAGAACAACGATTAATGAGGCAGACACACTGTCAGCTTTGGGTTGGGATGGAATTTTAAGAAGTTTCACTAAAAAAAACCTAAACGTAGAACAGAGCAGAGAACTGATGGGAATGAATTCCCGCAGAGTTCAAAGATTCCAGCGCTCCGTTCCCGTTGCTCAGAGCTTCCTTTTGCGTATAACAAAGTATCAAACTTGTAGCTCCATTATAAACTTTCCTCTGGAATAACCCCTGGGTGGATTTTCGCTCTCCCTCCCTTACAAGACCCTTTCGTAAGTCCCTGTGCCCTCACACCAAAGCCAAGAGACAGGGCTAATCCTGACACAACCCAGAGCTATTATGCAGCTGACCCTGGACACTGCTGCTGGAAACAGGAATGTTACTGCACATGGCCACTCAGCCTCCTGCTTCCGAAACACAGTTCCAAAAACCAAGTGCAAAATGTCCTCTTTTATCAAGTTCACAGTGACACGATTTACTTTAACCAACGTGTTCTTATCATTTATGAAATGCAGGGATTGTTTCTCCTTCTTAATGCAGAGTCTCACGAAGACTTTTTTCTGATGTTTTCATAGAAATAGCCCTCAGAACACTGCATTAACTTATGCAGATACCTCGTGCATCTAGGAAACCGGCAAACAGAGGGTGGGATCAAAGAATCACCTACTTTAAAATACATGTTCTCAAGTACCTCTGAACATCACATTCACAATAAGAAAGCATGAAAATCACACCTCCAGAGCCTCCATATGCACCAGCTAAATGACAGCCTTGTTCGAAACACGGCTGTGAAGAAATTCTCACAGAACAGGTCACAAAATCACCTACAACACCATGAAAATTTAACTGCTAACCTTCTGCAATTACCAGTTTTTCCCAACTCTAACTTTTGTGTGATGATGGAAAATTAAATTGGTGTAATTTTAAATCCGTTTGTTCCCAACTCTGTTTTTCATAGCTGAAGTAAGCAAAATGCCTACTTGGATTTCAGATGTTATGAAGACCAATTCACTATGCAAGATTTCATTCTCATTAATAAGAAAATTGACCAAAACCAATATATTTTGCCAAGTTTCCCATACGTTTTTTCCCCCCACTTATCAGCAACTTTAACTGATTGTAATATTTTATAAAGGCAGCATTGCCCTCATTGTACAGATCGATAAAATAAGACAAAATGAGCCCAAGTTGCAGAACATCACAGATAATAAATTGCAACTGGTTTTTCGAGGTTCACAGTTCCCAGTAGTATCACTTCCTACTACAAAACGCTGACTACAGAGTGGAGACACAACTCGAAAAAAGAGCAAACCAAAATATGCAATTCAGTCTGCGGTACAGATTTAGAAGAACAATATTCATAAAAGACAGCTTTTTTTTTTTTNTTTTTTTTTTTTTTTTTTTTTTTAATGTTCATTACAGGTTTAGAAGGCTGCCATCCATGCTGGAATGAATCATTCCCCTAATGTCTTGGAAAGAGTCTGTGAGCTGTGTCTCTTTTAATGTTCTGTCTGCACGAATCCAATCAGGAACCAGGCAGGGAATTGCCTGCGTAAGGAAGGCTTTGACGTGATACTCCACTAGCTCCAAAACAGGTGCCAGATGATATTCGAGGTGTTTGGGGAGCTCCATCAGCACAAAAGCAAATCCTACACTCCGGTTTCACACTTATTTTAAGCTATGATTAAAAGATATCCACCCTGCAAATCACACAGTGAGATTTTAATATTAATATGTGTCACTAAACAAATCATTTAAGTATCTTGTCTGTTTACTGGTACTCGAGCTGACAAACCTAATTACGTTGATCAACCAGCCTTCATAGGCTCAACTAGATTTGGACTTCCACACAGATATTTGAAGAAACATTAAGACTTGGATCCTTGGATGTATTTGAAAGTTTTGGCAAACCAGTTTTTATGCAATGTCAAAATACAAACATATTGCCTTTTTTTTTTTTTTGAAGTGAAGTTACAAGCTGAGTAGGGATTTAGAGTCAAATTATTATTTATATGTTCAGCGAAGTTTGCTTTTGCAACCACTTTGAGCTTGTTGCAACGTTCAGAATCTGTATCTCTACATTCAAATAAAAATAAAAAAAAATCCCAACTATACATCACAAATGAAGAAGAATCGCTTTTATTCCAGATAACCAGCCACCGTGTCATATTTGCACAAGGTTTGCCTACCAGAGAACGTGCTAACTTTTAAATAAAAAAACCGCTTAACTTAATCGGTACAGCCGCTCTAAAGAAATAAAACAAGCACAGGGATTAGTATGTGGAAAGTTAGCAAAACAGCTGTTCAGGGCAGCAGAGGTTTAGGAACAAGAGGTCCCCAGCCAAGCCAATTTTAGGTCCTGCTCTGAGGCTCAGCGATGACACTGTGATCCCTCAGCTGAACTCACGCCACGCTCTGCTATCTTTGGACCAGGTGAAGATGCCAGACCGAACTGCGCTGCAGAACTTGGCGATGCTCTGAAACCCGACCACATGAACACACGGCTATTTACCAACACACCGACACCGCACTGCGCGGCAGCAGAAAGAACTGAGCTAAGAAGGCGCTGGAAGTGAGGAGAAACATCCTTTTAAACCTGGTTACGAAGGCATTTTTCGCATTCCGGAAAACAGCTGTAAATCCATCACCCGCTTCTGGCGAATTCCCCA
>VZRE01005234.1:144967-187537 GCA_013396775.1 Cephalopterus ornatus | reverse complement strand
GCGAAGCCTAGCCATGATGATGATAAAATTAAACAAAATTTGAAGATCAAAAGTCAACTGGCTTAATGGACTGATAGGAAACGATTCAAAGTTTTTGATTGTATATTACCTTATGAGACTTTAAAAGAAAAATAAAATATATGTAGCTGAGATAGAAGAGGAAGTAAAAAACATAATCCTAAAACCACACTGAACAAGTATATGGAAAGTGTCAAGGCAAATAGACAGCAAAGGATGCACACAGTCTTTAATCATCTTGTACATTCATCTAAATTTTTAAAGAAAAAAGTTTGAGATATCAAAGAATAAATTTCAAAGAAATGTTTCAAAACACTGGATTTTTATTATTCTTTTATTTTTTTAAGAAATACTCTCTCCCAATCTATTTTGCCCATTTTATTCTTAAAACACAGTGATACTCTTAAGATCTACATGTTGCAGGGGAGGTACAATCAACCACCTAGTGTGGATAAAGATCAGTTGTGAGAACCCACACAAGTTCCTATGAGTGAAATAAATCTGGTAAAGTATGAGTAGAAATTAGTTCCCCCATGGGTCTTGTTCTAGCCTGCACAGCTGTGAATATTATTCTGTTTCAATTCTCTATCCTCTAAGTATTTAGATATAAAAAAATGACTCAATAGAAATAACTGTTAACTAAACTCACAGGATACATTAGCCTACTCTCAGCATTCAGAGCTCTGTGCTTATTGCTTGTCAGAGTGATACCACAGAGGTCAAAAGATGCAGAGGTGCGTTAATAAATTATTACAAAGATAAGATAATAAATTTGATACATATGTTTCCATCAGGAGTTGATGAGTCTAAGTATTACACATTATTGAAGCATTCAAATAGCATTGTATGATAAAAATACAACACAAAATATATTAAGGCATCTAGCACACTTTGTTGGAACAGAAACTATTTCTAATATCCAGGATTAAAAAAACAAACAAACAAACAAAAAAACCCCAAAACCCCAAAACCCAAAAGCAAACAAAAACAAATAAACAAACAAAAAACCCCCAAACAAACTCCCCAAAAAACTAAAATCAAGCCACAGCAGCAACAAAAAAAAAAAGAAAAATAAAAATTTCCTTTTCAGAATTTTTTTCTTTTCTTTTTTTTTTTTTGTTTCTCTGCATCAAATATGTGCTAATCAGCAGTCCTAGCACTTTGGTCATTTTAGAAAACAAATGGTTGACAGACATTTAAGAGAAGAAAATTACAGAAGGAGAAAGCAGTGTATCTGAAAGTATTTTACATTTGCACCTTTTAGGTACTGTCCATTCGTTTACTTTGTGTGCTGCTGATTCCAGGATCTGTCTGAATTTTGCAGCTGAACTTTTTTTAAAAACACTGCAATTATTTCTCCATTCAATTCTTTTAATCAGAAGCATTAAACAAAATGTTCTGCAAAACACAAACATGGCAACCCAGAAATTATGTATGTACTCTCTATTAGCAAAGCCTCTAGCTCAGAGTTAGAAATTTTGTTTGGTAACTGAGGAGAGCACCTCAGTTTTACAGGTTTGCTTTGGATTTACAGCAGTGTAAACTACTACATCTTAAACGCTTAACTTAACCACACAGTTGCAAAATTCTCATGTTTTGCATTCCCTATTTTTTTTCATTTTTATTTTACCTGGGGCCCAATATTTAATTAGCTTTATAAAGTGAATCAGTTTAAGCTGCATCCCAAAGTTCTCACTGAGGTTGTAGGATTTACAGGTTCCTGCTCCAAAATATTATGATATGGGATTTGACAACCTACCTGCTATGTGAAAATAGTAACTAGCTGGCTATCGGTAAACAGTGTCTAGCCAGAGACAAAAATGTCTAGTTCCTGCCTGTCACTTCTGCTACGCTTTTTTTGGTAGTCATTTTTTGAGGAGGTTTAAGACACTGGATCCAAATAGTGAGATAGGCAGGAGAAAGCCTTGCTGAAAACACCCCTGGGGTTAAGCGTGAGTTTGGGATTTGAGCATCTCGCACAAGCAGGACATAAGGAGTTCTGACATGCCTGCTGGCAGAAACTATGTGGACTTAAACATCACTGGAACATCTACAGGGTAACAGCAGATAAGTAGAGGGGTTAAGAATCTTAAAAGCAGGTAAGTGCCTCTGAAAGAGAATTGAAATTAAAAACCTAGGTGTGTAAGGTAATTTTTAAAATAGGACTTAGGAATTTTTGAAAATTTCCTGATGAAACTAAATTTAAAAATACAACATAAATACAATTATATTTCTTTAGTCCTACAATATAATAAAAACTATTTTTTAACAGATTACATGCTCAATTATATATTCCTTTACAGCAGCTTCATGGTAGGGAAACTCCATCTGAAAACAGCTAATGTAACAGAGCAGAAAATAAAGCTCTCTGTCTAGTTTGCTCTAGTCTCTACTTCATGTTCCTAAAAAGTTAGAGAGATGCAGGAGTGGACCCAAAGATCAAAGGATAACAAATCTCCAAACTTTTGGGCCAAGCCAATCAGAATGCTCCTGTTTCACTGACTATCAATATTACAAGATCTAAACAGTCTGTCTTGATGTAGTAAAGCCAACAACTATGCACCTATCAGCAGTTAACTCATGATACTGTCCATGCATTTCAGCACAAGTATACTATTAAGAACATAAATAGACACTGTTTACTTTGCTAAAGCAGTGCCACAGTTTTAACATCTTGAAGAGCTTAACTTTTAAAACAAAAAGGTTTATTAATTCTTATAAATATCCTTAAAATATGACCTTTCATAAACGCATGACTGTTTTCAACTATGTTGACAACAGTACCACATCCCCTGAAGTTATTTCAGAGTCCTGACTGTGTGTAGAACTTATTCCAGTGTCAGAGTCTGTATCATTTATGTCCAGATTAGTCACTCTATGAACAAAGTCAGGAACAGCAGGGCTGTTACTGGAGATGCCACTGCCCTTGGATGGCTCTTCATTTGACTGAAGCCTAGTTTCAACGTTGTCTTTAACATGTAGTAAATTAAATTCTTCTGTAAGAAGTTCATACTCTTTTTCCTTCTTTTGAAGCAGTGAGTCCCTGTATGTAAGTTCTTTCTGAATGCAGCTTAGGTATGAGTTGATTCTCAGACCATCTTTCATACTTTTTTCCAGCTCATATTTTACATTTTCCAAATTTGAGTTTTCCAATTCAGCATTAGCAGCTACTTCTGTGCACACATCATCTACATTTTTTTCCGTGCATATACCATGTACTTCTTTTTCAATTTCAGCACACAGGTTCTCTATTAATTTTTTGTGATGTTTCAATCTCTCTTCAACATGTAAAATGCCCTCACTTTTGCTCAAATACTCATGCATCTCTTTCTGATCATCTGGCCTACTCCTTTGCTGCTCAGCCTCACTTGGATTGATCATTAAGTAGGAGTCCTGCACGTAATTTTCTCCATCATTGACCACACGATCTAGATGGAATTTCGCTTCACATTTTTCAATTTCCATATCTAGTTCCTTCATTCTAAGGACTTGTTGATGAATGGTATGATCTTGAGAAATTATCAGATGAATCAGCGTCTCCATATTGTCTCTCTCTTGCTGAACACTGTCCTGTTTAAGCTTGGCCAGTTTCCGGAAAGTCTTCCTCACGATTTTCTTTTGCTTGTCTAGTGGCAACATCTTCATGTAATTTGCGGGACTGAGGTCCCACTGTTTTTCGACATTTTGTATTACCTTGGCTTCAGCTGTCTTCCACAATGGAAACGAGAGGAAGGCATCCGACTTTACCAACACAAAATTCAAATTAGACTGCTCTTCCCCCCAGGCCTTCCAAAGTCTCAGAATCTTTGTCAAGGGAGGTAGTACTCGCTCCGAGCCTCTCCATTTTTCTACGATGCAGTAATCACTAGGTTTTCCAAAAAGGACCTTTTTCTCTCCAAATGTTGTCTGATGTTCCTCAAGCAGTGCTTGAATCACTTCTGAGCAAGTTGTGCGCTTTGTCAGGCCACATACAATCTTCTCCTCCTGGCAAACCCAAACCACAATCTCTCTTTCATTCGAAGCCATGTCCTTGCTGGGAGACCTGGAAAGCAAGAAGAGACCAAGTATAAATTACATGTCAATGGCACAGAATAATTACCATAATTCTAACATAATGTCACATTGAAAAATGTGTGTATTATTGTACAAGATAATATACTTGTTTAAATTCCATGAAGAAATATTTTTGGATTAAGTAACAGCTTTAATCAGCCACTACAAAGTCGGGTGGCAATCTCACAAAAAATGGCAATCTCATACAATATGTCTTTTATCAAATTTAGTTTTTGTGCACATAGTAAGTGTGTATTAACAATCAGTGATAAAGTTTGGCAATCTGTATTACATACCCAGACTGTCCTAGGACAACACAACTTCCTCATCCCATAGACACCGCACAAACATTTCTAAGCTCTGAATATCACCAAGGCTTCTGAAGAGAAGAATACACTGAACATAGATGGAGTTAGGAAAGCTGACTGAACACCACCAAAGTTAAAAGAATTTGACAATAGGATAAATCTGTAGTTCTTTTGCCACACACAGACTGACACAAGCATAAACACAATTGTTTTCCAGTGTTATTTTTCACTAACAAGCCTCAAGAAATTCGTTGCTTTTCCTGAAGTACCAAATAGCATGAATTCCAGTGAGTTGTGTATTGGGTACAGTGGGTCTGTATTTTATAACATTTGAAATTATACAAAAATGCAAGAAAAGGAAAAAAGTTTATTTATTTATTTGTTTGTTTGTTTATGAATTGCAATGAAAGTGCTATTAAACTGGTATCTCCTTACACTAAGATACTTATCTTCAGGTGTCTGAGATCCCTTTATGGCTACTGTAACTGTCTAATCAGTACAATCAGTAGTGCCTAGAGAGCAATTCAGCTGACCAAAGGTAGAAATTCATTTTACAGCTAACTCTTCAGTTTGTCCCCATCTGAGTGGTCCTGAATTGCTATGAGCCCATGCTGGCAAAGTTGCCAGGATATTTATGTCCTCAACTTTCACATGCATAATTTACTGCCTGCCTAGACCTGATAATTTGACCTCTTTTATCATAAAATGATAAAACAGTAAATTCCCTGAGGAAAAATGCCTTTCTTTGGATTTTCTGGTATCTTGCAGTTTGAATGAATGAGATTTAACCTGGTCTGACAGAGAAAACTTGAAAACAAAATAACTGTTCAGACAGTATTCAAAGTGCTCGATACAACATTTGCTTCTATCTGGGACTACTTATTTGGAGACCTTTTCTAGTCTTCTGAGATGTGCTAGGAATGGAGTTTTATTTGGCCTGATTATGGTTATACCTTATGATTATTAAAGCAATCCAACTTGTTTCTCCTCCTTAATTATTACACAACATGACAGACACACTGCAGTCTAATAAATTGAGCTATGATTGACTCAATTCTAGGTGCCACTCTGACCAGGAGGTAATAATCCTCAAAAGACAGGAGAGTGCAAATGAATACTAATAAAACCGACAAGAGTGAGCTTATTAGTATCATCGCACAGGTGAGGTCTGTCCAACTACATTGCTTCAGGTCTTGGAACATTCCTCTGTAAAATCTATGTTTTGGTGGATTACTCTGAGTAATGACATAATTTTTCCACTTCAACAGTTCCCCCTTACAGACCAGCATTTTACAGTAATTATTTTTTGATGCTGGTGCTCAGTAGGTTAATAATGTTTTCAAAGACTATTTCTCAAAATAAGAAAGTATTTGTCACAGACATAGAAAATGGCAAAGCTGCACAAAGAAAGAGTAATATTGAAGTTTAAATGGGGAGGAGAGAATGAAAGATGATACTAGATTAAATGGCATTACTGTTAAGTATGTCACATGCTAAAAAGTCAACATCTGCAAGTGTTTTTAGGTTTTAAAAAAACAAGGATGCTATAGAATTTTTTTCTGTGAAACGAAGGTCAATAGCAAATTGCAACGTGATTCAGCTGTGACTATAAAATAATTCAGGAGTTTTCTTTTTACTACAGATATGAATAGAAATACAAGATTGGGAACTCTGAGGCAATAAATTCAGCGTTTGCTCCTCCAGGTTCCTTTTGTAATCAAGAAATACATTTCAAGGAATGCGTGTTGTCTCTTCTGGCATTCTTCCACGTGTATCTTATGCAATTTCTTTTTGCAATGAAACTCTTCCTATCAATTTTTTTTTTAAAATTCTTGTTTTGGCTGATTGCCAAATTTTTCCTGGTCAATATTTTCAGTATGTAACAGATTATGTGAATTAAGAACCTTACAGTCTCCTCTTCTCCTGGCTCCTTAAAAGTTTTCTTATGAAGACAGCTTCTCTCTGTGATATTAGTAAAAATAAAGATAAAATCTGAAAATCCTTAGACACCTTATCTTTATTGTACTGATAAATACTTCTGCTATACCCATTTGTATACAAAATTCCCACACAGTTCAGCAGGAGTTAAACAAAATTCTAATGGCAACACACTGTCTATTGTAAAGCAATCTCTACGGGATGTCTGAAACAACATGAGTGTAAAATAACAGCTTTAAATTACTGTTTTCGGTCCCTTTTTATCCATTTATCACCCTCTGTTATTTTTTCAATTATGATGCACTTGTCTACACAGAATTTACATTAAGATTTTTGGGGAAGGATTGTTCTTTGCTTTTTGTATAGCATATAACTAGTAGTATCACTGCATAATTGTATAATACATGCACATACAGGTACTCAAAGAACTCAAGTAGCTTATACATGAAAATATATAAGTATGCATATAATGTATGTAACCTGCATCTTTTAATTATATTGTCACCTTTTACAGAAAAGGAGAGAAGAAATTAAAAAAATTCTGAACATCTCTGTAATTCTTGGGTCAAAACAAAATTGTAAAGTACAAATTCTTACATTATGTTTTCTATGTGTTTGTTACAACATATATTATCCTAAATTTTATTCAGTCACCTCACTAAAATTTTGATCGTTCTTTTTAATCGAAAAAAATTAGTGAGTCATTTATAATCTTACATTTCCATCAAATTCTAATATCTTCTAAAATATCAAAAGTGGTTATTTATTTTCTTCCACTAAAAAATGGTAAACTGGTGCCCTTTACCATGGACATTATAAGTAAAATTTATTGTATAATTATTTCACCAGAGTTAATTCAGATAGTTCCAAACAAAAACGAAACATCATTGTGTCAGTCAGAAAAGAATAATTATTAAAGACTTGTTTTTAGGATGCAGGAAAATGCTAGTACAAGGAAATACCTTCTGTTAAGCTGTAGTTTCCTCATAGAAAGTGAAGAACAGATTCTCCATATACAAAGTGGAATTCATCTCACTTAGACATCTGAAAGTTAAAATTTCATTAAAAATTCACTATCAGAAGTTCCTCTTTGTCAAGAAAGAAAGTGGACCACCAAAGGAGAAATCACCATTGCCTAGACCATCTATGATCATCGTGATGAATTCTCAAATGAAGCTATTTCTCTCTTTTGTTAACTGTAAGAGACCTACGTGGCCACCTTCAATTAAATAGCTCATTTTCAGGTAGCTGATTTCAGGTGAGATTAATCCAATCAGATTATGGTTTATTGTCTGAGAGAAATGTAACAAAAATGGTTACAGCAGCAGTAGATTTAGTAAAGATAACTAAAAGATAACATATTACAACTTCATAGCCTAGTTTAGACCTTGACTGTTCCATTCACTGTTCAATTATTACTGTAATTTATAAAGAAATCCATTAATTCATTCCAATACTAAGGAAGATATCTTGAATAAATGTTGATAATTGACAATAATTTTTTTTTCTGAAATGCAATACTAAAAATTATAATCTTCAGCAACAAGATCCTCTTTTAAACAGTCATTTTAAGGGAGAGGCAGGACTCTCATGATTACAGGTTGCTTGCCTTCCATGTCCTGCAATTTTTTAAAGGACACAAAAGTACCACCATTTTTAATGGTGTATCAGTTAATTAGAGTGTAATAGTGGAAGGATTTTTCCAGTTTAAATGGTTGGTTCTCCTGAAAACCACAACAGCAACTTTCTCAAAGGTAGCTAAGCAACCAATTTTTTTTTTCAACAATGCGTTGCTGCTGCTGTAAACAGGCTTTGAAGCTTTCAGTTATGGCTTGAATTCTGTTTCTTTGAATTGATCACTGAAATGTTCTACTTATCCATCTATGATATTAAAGTTTTGATGATAACAGCAACATGCAAGTCTATCTTATTTTGCAAAGCCAATTGTTTCTTAGGGACAGATGGGAATTTAAATTTAAGGATGGTCAAAAGTACATTTCCAATCTTTTTGTTTGCTTGGTTTGTCTGCTAGTTTCATGCCTTCTACTCCTTGCTTCTCTTAAAGATGACCCAAAAAAACATTCTAATCATGTTACAGACCTCACACAGTCTTAATTATGTCAGCACAAACTGATTGTTGCCTGTCAGAGATACACTTTGTTAATTTATTCTTCAGGCCCAGAGGGAAGTAATACATTCCAGCAACATATAGACAAAACAAAAACACATATTTACTTTGCATAAAGTCAAAATATGAGATAGCTTAAATGCTGGAAGCAGCACTTTTGATATTCACTGACTTAAAGGTATGTCTGGAACAAAAATATATATATCAAACACATAATTCTTTGCCTTCCTAAAAGTGTTAATATTCTTCTTCAAGGTGCAATATATAGTTTTACAACCAATCATGCCAAACAAATAGAGAGATCCCTCTACTTTTTTGAATTTCATCTTCATATTTTTATTATTTTTACTTACTGGAAATAAGAAGCCAATATTACAGGAATAACTACTTGGCACAAACAACCTACATTTGTAGCATAATCGTATGCTGCATGTCACTTGAGAGCTTTTGATACCAGTGACATTTACATATCAAGGTATATAAGAGCTAATTAGTTTATCAGTCATAGAATCATTGAATATCTCAAGTTGAAAGGGACCCATAAGGGTCACTGAGTCCAACTCCCTGCTCCTCACAGGACTACCTCATCCAGAAGCTCCTTGAGCTTTGGCAGGTTGAGACCATGACAACTTTCCTGGGGAGCCTTTTCTAGTACCCAACCCCACTCACAGTGAAGAACCTTTTCCTAATGTCCAATCATTTGTGAGAAGGATGTGGGAATGCAGTTTCCAACAGACCCCTAATATGAAGTCAATAACCTAATATGGAGTCAAAACATAGCAAATGCATACATCATCTCATTCCATTTAGAAATGATAATATTATATTGCTTTTATTGTTTCTTTTTCAAAATCTCAGCATGTTACTCTATACGTATATGCATATATGAAACAGTAGATGATCATTATGAAAGAAAAGATCAAAACATATTTTGGGTCTGAGGGATTTTTATCTTTGAAATTTGCAAAAAAATAAAGCTATTGGTGCCATGTGTTGTAGCTCTTGTTTGGAAGAAACTCTAATTTAATTTGATCCAAACAGATTTTTGATTGTGAGTTTAAACATTAAAGCTATAGAGAATACATAGCCCATATGAAAGCTAAGGTCAGAAGTATTTCAACATTTCAGGAATAAATGAATCATATTAAAAGTTCACACTAAGTTTATTCAGACTATCCACATTTAATCCACCTTTTTTCTCAACTTTCTGTCACCTTCTGTAAAGCTTTTCAAAAAGCAATAAAGGCCAAATCTTATACTCAGTATGCCTCCTGCCTAAGTAGATTACACGCTTCTGAGTTTCCTAAGGGCAGCAAGGAGGAAGTAGCTACTCTCTCACCATGCAATGAAGCTGGAATTACTCCAAAATCTTAGGGATTCAAGTTAGCTTATTAACTAACTACATTCCCATTTCACTTCACCTGTCCCTAAAAACAATATTAATGTGGGCACAGTAAATGTCCACATAGAAATTCCATACATGACCTGTCAGAAACTTGGTTCTTCTTCCCTTCTGCATCAAATGAAAGGACAATAGCTAGCTGAAAAGAATAATGGCAAGGCAGAACGACTACGTTAACTATAAGAATAAAAACTCTCAGTATAGTCCCAATAGTAGTAGTCCTAATACTGTAGGAAGACTTGGAAAGAACACCACAGAACTTCTGAAAACAAAATAATTATTTCAAAAGAAAAAACTTAAATTTCTCTCTATCATCTGTTTTTATACCCATTTAATGCTACTTTATGATAAAACTTCCTCTTTTACAGAAATGTACATAGTCATTTACTAAAAATAAAAGAAAATTAGGCATCTTGTAAGTCACATGATATTTTTCAAACATGTACATATACACAACATTTTAGATGCTCTAATTGAAATATTTCAGATATTTGAAAAAAGAAAACAATTTAAACCAAGTCTATTTTTACAACTAGCTATTTACAACACATTTTTCCTAGTATAAGTTTATGTTCATTTTGCTGTTCCTTTTTAAAAGCCTATATTTTTGACTCAACAAGATACCCATACTATCAGGAAGCCTTTATGAGGAATTTTAATTAGCAACAGCTGTTGCAAATATGTCCTATATCAATTAAAATTTATGTACTTAAAACTGTGAGAGTTTCCTTAATCTATTCTGCAGAGAAATGCCATCACAGTAGTTAGCTACTGTACAAAACTGCATACACTATAATTCAGCAATGATCTACAGTTGAAATTTCACTTCACGTAATCACTTTATACTATAGTGGTGCCCTATGACAAATTTCAGTGAAATAATTTTGAATTGCAATGGGATAGTATTATTTTGTCATAGAATAAAATACATGAAAGGCACGGCAGTCTAAAGAATTATTTTATATAATTATATTATTTTATATAATTATAATTATTTTATTGCGAATAACTCTTTCACATCAGAGTTTCTGCTGACTTGAAATGTCAGACTTTGGTAAAAATCCCATGGGAAATCATGTGCTTCATTCTAATAAGTGTACTGCTTAGAAACAGGTGCCTGAAAGGGGTTCAATATTTAAGAAAAAGGGGAAAAAGCCCTCACAGTACTTAAAACAGATAAAAAAGAAATTAAAGTAGCCAACAAGAAGGACCAACAAAGATTGACAGTAATAATTATATTATCTATTATGTGAATAAGTAGCAGAGTTTGTACTTCATAGAAAATAAGCCAAGAAATTGCAGTAACTCAGGATGTTGCAATAACAGAAAGACATAAATAAGGGATACTGTAAAAGGAATTATACACCTTGCTCACTAGATGAGAGTGATAGTTATGGTAGATTAACCTGAACACTCCCCTGTAGCTCCATTTAATGACAGGACTCTGCTACAGTGGACAATATTGTTTTGCAAAATCCCATTTGCAAGGTCAGAGTGCAGATTTTCAGCAAAAGTGACCAAAATTCTACTGTCTTCTCCTTCACTTATTAGCTCTGCCATACACCATGTTTATGGATCCAATCACTTAACCTATAAGCAAGTGGAAAGGCTGCAGTGGAGGCTGCATCTGCCCCTGTCCTTTCCTCCTGTCATACCTCTGAAATTTTCCTCTACCCCTAAGGGTATACATTCTCTATAAATTACATCTATGCTTTAAATCTGCCTTCCTGTCAGACAAATCATCATTTCTCCATAGTATATTCAAAGTCACAAGGTTGGTAAGTGGACATTAGTCAAAAAAATGTTTGGAATTCCAGCAAGCATGCTATGTACACAAAATGCCATAGCAGGTAGCAGGTTCTTCATATCAGGTGTGTATTTGTGGTGGCCTGACACGTGGAGGTTAGAACAGAAGAGAGCTAGCTGTCCACCAAAACATTTTCCAATATGAGTAACAATAACATTAACAATTTACTTTACTGGGAAAACATGCTTTGATGTGTATATTGCAACTACTGGTGAGGAAGCAGCTGTTATACAGGGATGGAAGATGCAGGAAAAACTCCAGAGCCAAATCAAACACTGACATATTCAGTGATAGTAATTCTTTAGATCATATTGGAGGGGACAGGAAGACGGGCATTTTCAAATCCCTGTGTTCATAAGCAATATGCAAAGCTTAGGAATATCAATACAGCAAATGCTACATCTTGATTTTGTGCAGTGGGTAGTTCTTACTAGTGAACAAATGAAAATGCCACTGGTACTTCTTATCTACCATAAGAATCTTGCTACATTGCAAAAAATACAATTCTGTATTTTGTTCCTGTGTCTACTTAAGCACCTACGTATACTTAAGCACTGGTTACACTATACAAGCTTTATGGAACTCCTATTGATAATGTACAAAATGTGTCTAAAATTCCATCACTTTCAACAACATAGAGGAAGCAGAATCATTTATAGCTTATTTGGAACATAGACTTCAAAATGATAAAGTTAGAGTTACTATTACAACTAGTAGAAATTTGGATTATTTAATTTCTCCCATTAGAATTTTTCTAACTGCCTTTCAGAAGTACCCTGCTTGTTTATGAGCTTTTGAGATCAAAGAAGTGAGGGGAATTCCAAGCATTGAGAGTATGAGTTTTTTTGTTGTTGTTGTTCCATGAAATTCAGTTCAGCTTTTGTTGAAAGGCAAATGTATGCTACTTCCCTCCTCTGGGTTTGTTGACATTTTGCCCAGTGAAGAAAGAAACACAAAGCATTCTGAGGCTGGGCCTGGGCTGCCAAAACATGAACAAAGCTCACTATATGTAAACTGGTGATAATGAGGTAAGTCGAATAAAGAAAGAAGATACAAACAAGGAAATAATAAGATTTCATGCCACTTTTCCAATATTCCCTAAGCTAAAGAAGGCTGGGATGGTTATCTTCTTATGAACCATTATATACTGTGCATGTTGTGTACCTTTTCGCTGCTCCTAGTAGCACCATGTGAGACAGATGCTAATCTCATTCACAATAAATAGAAAGAAAAGTCCAGACGGATTCAGTTTCTCTTTGTCATAGGCTGCTATTAGAGCAGCTACAGAAGTATTTATGGTAGGTAGCCACCAGGAACAGACTATAAGGAAAAGAAGAGATTCTTTTCTGAGTCTGAGTTCAGCTTGAGGACTGGCAAATTTCAATTTGTGCTTCGTGAACATTGTAGGAATCAGTAGTTTTATCTTCCGTTTTTAAACACTCCAACGCTTCTCAAACCTATCCCCAAAACAGACAAAATTATTTACAAAGTAAACACCTTGGCAAAGTGATTATCCTAAGTACTATTTTTACTGCTAAATCTAGTCTTATAGGTTAGCAATATATATGACTTAGAATACCATGAAGTAATTAATTTAGGCAATCTGGTATCTAGCTGATATTCCCATCTCCTTGCTTGTGCCAGCTCTGCTAGTTTAACCAAAGGGTTTCCAGCTTGATAAACTTGCATCAGGCAAACACAGAAAAACAACATTAAATTCAAACCCAAAAATCAAACCAAACCAACCAACCAATCAAAAAAAAAGCAACAACAACAAAACAACAAACAAACACACTCCCCCAAACCAAACCAACAAACAAAAAACACCCCAATAAACAAACAAACAAAAAAAAAAACAGAAGAGAAAAAAAATATGGAAAATATTCATTTGGGTTCTACAATGTCAGGCAAGAATATGAATAATGTAACGGAAATGGTACAGTGGCCAGGAACCTGGAAAGGGGGTTTAGCATTGCCCTTTTTACAACACCAAGCTTTTAGACCTGTTCAGCCACCTCATCAATCATCACCCTTTCTTAACTTTCTTGAATCTAATGATTTGTCAACACAGCTTTTTTTGTATATCATAAAATCTAGTTTAAGTATCTCTTTACAGTTTGCCAGAAGTGAGAGAAATATGGATGGGCTTTAATTTTCTTCTGTATGTATTGCAATAAATTTTGCAGAGTGAACCACCTCACTCTGAAAATTATACTGTATGATCTTCGCCATTTCATTCACTTTCATTAAATCATTTTGAAGAATATCACCTCAAAAGGGGTTCTATCAAGACCTCATTTGCAATCAATTCTTTCTCTTTTTTTTTCTTCAAATTTCTTCTGTGAACTTTCTGAAAGATAATTCAGTGACAAATGTGTTCCATTACTTACAGTATTTGAAGAGCTGAAAGGAAAAAAGATGAGATGATGAAGTGGACTCATATAAATTTTCATTCTAAAGAGCTAAATTGAGTACTAGATACATAATTATGCTAACAAGAAGAGTGGACATAATTTTTTTTTAAAGAAACCTGAAGAATTTTCAGTGTCCATTGTTAGTATGAGAGATTTGTGCAGCTTATGCTTTCAAGTAATTTTCTAAAATTGCCTATCAATGAATGCTTCAATATGTAGTTAGTCAGACACAGGCTAATAAGGTCTCTGAAATATAACCACATCTTCTCTGAAGAAGCTACTGAACAAATGAAATAAATTGTTAACCTTACCAACTGTGCTCTGTCCTAGCAATGGATATGCTAAGGAGGGCATAGGCGATTGCAAAACTAGCTTTAGACAGCTGAGCAATAGAGATAGGAAAGGCAAGAAGGGATTTGCTGTCTGGAAGCAAGGTTAATGCTAGATCATAAAGACTACCAAGATTAATGGGAAAATTATGAGAGTAATGCAAAGAAGAAAGTGTAGACAAAAGAGATACAGAGAATGGTGTCCAGTAGCACATTCACATATTTTTAGCTGTGAGAAGGAGGCTGGCTGCAGAGGAAAGACATGTCATGTGATTCATGCATAAAGCCATGTGAATCCCAAAATATTTGAATGATGGTGACTTAAGCCTAAAACCTGTGCTATAACAAACATAATGGGTTCAGATAAGGAGTTTCCATCTGGGGACATCTGAAGAGGCTCATAATCATGTCAGTTATCCATCACAACCCTCCCACTGGGGCTGAGCTACTTGTCTGACCCTCAGTGAGTCATGATGAATTAGGCAGTAAAGACAAAAGCCTTGTTAAAACAAGATAACCCATCTAAATGTGACGGAACAGTTTAGGAAGAAACTGTTCAGAAATTTGATGTAGCTGAAAGGGTAGTAAACCCTGGTATAAGATTTGTGATGAACAGAGAGAGCAGGTATGGGACAAAAAACTGCAGTGGGCACAGCTGAAGGCAAACATGGCTAGGTTACTGTGACCACAGACCAAGGCAGGCCCAAGAAATAATGGTGCTAGTTTTGTTAGATGGATCTATGGCAGGATAGCGACTATCCCAAGCATGCTGTGACAACAGAGAGACACTGCAAACTGCTTGCTGTCATTAGTTCACAGAAAGTCAGGCTGAGTCAACATTCAAATTAATCAGATGTTTCTTTATTTCACATATCCAAATGTCTTTGCAGGTGGGGATCCTTTCAATATATGAGCAATTCATATGGCTTCATAGCTCAGGGAGGATAAAATGGTAGTTTACTTTTAACAAGGTACTTCATAAGCTGAATGGTCGCCCACAGTGACAGCTGAGCGAAGGCATGCTTCCCTCTGCCATGTGGCCAACTCTGTCATGTTTGGAAAAATATACATATTTAGCTTTCTTCCATGACATACATATGCACATTCTGTTTGTGGCTTCTGACTTTTAAAGATGTCTAATGTGTACTTAGTTTTGTAATATGTAGATGCATAGATATGCACTCTACAGAAGTGTCTTCCTTGCTGCTGAAATTCATAATGCCCACTTGGACACCTAAACTTCGGCAGAAGTACTACATAAGAGCATAACTCCTAATAATGGGATTTTGCTGACACCAGCAAGTTCAGCAGGAACTGATCTAAAGTAGTCAGAAAGATGAACAAAAGGGCAGGAGGGCAGGACTTGGGTACTATTAGACCATATTCAGGTGTTCATTGCACAAAAAATACAATATGAATTAGAACAGCTACAAAAAGTCTGATCCCCTTCTCTCACTGAAGCCTTCAACACAAATCCTTGTCCTTGTCAGTCTATAACTTAAGCAGCACAAAATGGTACAGCTTCAACATGAAGTACTGAGAGATTTTCATTTTAGAATAATTTGACAAGACTTTTCTGACAAATACATGATGAGAGTGCCAGTGTGGGCATCTCACAGGAGTGATCTGTCCACCAGGGCTCCTGGCTGCACTTTGTGTATTGTTGCACATGCTCTGAACAGGGCTATTACATGGGACTCGCGGTCAGAAAAGCTGAAAGACAGCATTTTTCTTAATCTTGGTAAGGTGTGACAGAGGCACAAACTTCAGGGTGTTCAGAACCAGTGTAAGGCATGGTAGGAGTACAGGCATCTGGGCAATGCTACCAGTCAAACTGTTACTATCTCAGTGTTTAAACCTAATTTTGTGAACATCAGAAGTTCTTAAACCTTGTCTTAAGCAACTACAATTACATTTAGGCACCAAAGTCTCGTTCATAAATCTAGCCCTTATTACTTACATTTGTTCAACATAAGTGCATTTTATATATTTTCTCTTAGGTATGGTACCACCCTTTTATAGAAGACTCTCTTTAAAATCTAAACTTTTGATACATGCCCTTTACCATCAGATATTCAATTGCTTCTCAAGCTGACACAACTGAATTTATCTCCACATACTCTTGTAGAGAAAGAACTCCCTTTTACAAAACAGAGTACAAAAATATTCAGGTCAAAGCTATCTACTCATTTAAAATCCCACTCTGGGATCCACTGAATTGATATCCATAGAATTGTGCAAAGCGTGACGTCCTTTGCTCGGCCCCTGTGCAAAACAGATTACAGGACACTGAATTAGCAAATGAGGAACACGCAGTGAGTAACCACTTCTGTAAACTGTGGTTTATGTGACTTGCCCAAAATCAGGTAGGAATTTTGTGGCAGAGTCGGAGAACATATCCATGTTATTAGGATGGTTCTCCCTTAATCACATATTATCCACCTGTAATTCACCTCTCCATTCATGATACCCTTTCTAGTTTTTAAAATGAGTGGTGCAAAGGATGATGCTCTACAAAGTCTGAGCATGCTCCATGAAAAGTGATTGGGTGGAGCTCATGTCATCTACCTTAAGCTATTTAAAATGTAGATGTGCAATCAGAGGTAATTTTCTGACCTTCCTCTGTAATCAGTGGCATAAAGTAGGCTCCTCCAAAAGGGTGACTAATCACATACTGAAAGCCTGTCTAAGATGGAATGAATTGCCCTCCAGAAGTGTTTAGATGTATCCATTAACTACAAAGAGTATCTAGATGACTAGATACCTAAATTTTCAGTGGATCAAGTTGAGTAAGATGGAGCTTGACATTTGTGCTTTCCTGCGTGCTTGAATCTTAGGAACAATATGAGTGTCAGGAGAAGTACTGTGACCATCCACAACTATAGTTCCAAAAATAACTTAGATCTTTGTCTGACACCTGTAGTGACCTTCATGGCTAAACAAACATGATTAGTTATCTACCTAAACCTTAAAGTATCAGGAATCTGGGAAAGTACAGTAAAGTCAATACCAATCCTAAATTTTTCTTAGAAAACTGAATTTGTACAGAGCTTTTCAGTAAAACAGGTTTCTAACAACAGTGTCCCTGAGAGATACAGGGAATAATCAAGTTAAACAAGAATACTTAGTGCCTCAGCAATCAGTACAGAGGAAATCTGTCATCAGCTAACATCCAAATGAAACAGAAGTTCAGAACATCAGTTTACCAATTATGAAGCCAACCAAAACACGAGCAGTTGAACATCTGTGTAAGACCCTGTATTTACAAATATCACTAAGCCACTCTTTGATCCGTGAGCAGAATCTGATAACTTCCTGTGGCAAATGAGGTATACTTTAGGTCATGGAAACAGTATCCCAACTGTTGCTCTGAAAAAAGTTGTAGCTTAAAAGTGCTTTCGCAGTGGAAACTACCCTCTGTAGAAACAATTCCTTTGAATTTGAAGGAGGTGGGGAAAGCAAAGTAACGTGTTCTACATGGATGATGGAATGTATTAACACAAAGCAAATTGCATGGTCAAGACCCAAGGGCAGACTCTCTTAAAAATTAGTAGTCTTCACTCAGCTACATTATTCCACTGATGTCATACATCCTTACAAGCTAAAGTAAGGTAAACATATTTGTACCTGACCAAAACAAAACTTGGTCTAATAGATTATTAAATTTTCATAAACCTGATTTTGTCCTTGAACATGAGGACATTATTATTTTGCATATTTATTTTAAATTTTGATATTTTTGTATTATTAAAAGGAGGAAAAAATAAGTATCTTCTGCTTTTCAACAGAGATGATTATGTTTACTATTATGATGGGAAATTCATAACTCAGAACTCTTTATATCAATGAAGGAGAACAGATAGTGGTGAAGCAACTTAATCAGATTAAAATTTTTGACCCTCAAAATAGAAAAATTATATTTGTATTTAGATATTTTATTCACAGCAAATACCTACCCTCACTATAAATATATTTTCCTCCCATCATTATTCTTCAGTTTACTAATAAATGTGAGGGGAAAAAAAAAATCATACAAAAACAACCACAATCCCAGGAAAACAGAGACATATGTATCTTCTAAGATTACAATATAAGAAATAAGCTTCTTCTAATGCTAATGCTCAAAACATGTATGCCTAGAAACTATCCAAACTACAAATTAAATGGTTCAAACTGAGAGAGGCAAATATGTACTCAGGCAGACAAGAGTGAGAATGAAATAGGAAAACATGGTGAAAGAAAAACATAATTTTAAATAAAGGGCATAAATAAAATGTATGAGAGATGTGCCGAACATGCACTGTAATTCTTTTCTTTAAAGTTTCATGTCTTTTATTAATTTCTACTTGATATCAGGACTCGAGTTTCATAGCATTAAAAAAATAATTATATGACAACTTTATTATCATTACCATCGAGAACCTTCCTTTTTGATTTTTGGTTTCTGCAGTTAACTTTCTTTTCTTATGTTCACTTCAAAAAACCACCTCAAAATCTATTCACATCCACATGACGTTTCTTTCTTTATTTCCCTCTCTAGTACATTACAACCTTCCTCACAAGCTATTTTTAACGTTATGAAAAATTTTAGACTGCTGAAAATTCCTCAGAAAATCATGTGAAATCAAACCTAAACAATCCACAGTGTATTCTCATTTCCCTGCATGGCAGCTAGCTCTAGTGGGCTGTACAACAATTAGAAACAAAGAACTCAGATTTTATTCCTACCTCTCCCACCAGCTGGCTTTCATACTCTATATTTCCGCAAATTTTACACTGTCTAGTCATGTCCTGCTTATTTTCCTGAGGCATGTAAATATTAACACCCAAATTACAGCTAAGGAAAACTAAATGAGATTATCGGTTGTCTGAGGTCACAAACAAGTTGGTATCATTATCAGTATTGCAACACCTACAGTCTGAATGCATTTCTGAATAGGTCAAAACAAGAAAAGGCAACTAGTGGTTCATTCTGGGGCCTGTTTCAGTCAAGTTCCAGAAAGATGTCAAAAAATATTATTTTGGACAAGGCTCCCCCAAAAATGCAACTTCCAAAATCACTAATGAACTCTCGACTTTCATATTTATGTGTTAAACGTAAGCAAGAGAAATTATTTATAAAAACTTATCATTTTTGCAAGAATTGTGCAAGTCCATGGAAAATTTACAGCCCCAGAAGGTAAAATGACATCACAAGAATTTGCGTGAAAACTGTGCTGCATTTTGTTCTAAGTAATTTTTTCTAATGGGACATGTAGGTATAGAATAGTTCATAAAAAAAAAAAATCAGATGTAAAACGATCTGAGAGAAATTTTCAGAGAACTCTGCATAACATTATACTGAACCATACTTGTTTAGTACCTACATTCTGTGGAGGATTGTTCTGACCTCTGCTACACAAAAAAAATTTTGTAATTTACTTTCCCATTTGGTTGGTCACTCTTTCTTTCCATTCATCCTGAAACAATTTGTCTCTTATCTGTTTTGTCCTGTGTGATACCTGATGAATTGCTAGCATGGAAGTACTGCAGAAGAAGACAGAAAGTCAGCATCTTGAGAGTGTCATAATACATGAGAGAAATAGTAAAAGTGACAATAATAGACCAGTTACCCATGAACATGACTGGGTACCAGCATATCCAACATCTAGTTCTAGGCTTCAATTAATGTGTGGTCTTAAATACAATTTTTATATTGCATCATCCTTTCTGTCACTATTAATAAGGATTTATCAACATACTAAATATAGAAGCTGAAGAAACTAATTAAGGCTTGTACAGCATATGTGATGTTAATGCTTTCAAATAATAATGTTTCAGACCATAGTTTTACATTGTTATTACTAATCATATAAAACAAACCAAAAAGTTTTTCTGAGCATAAGTCAATAAGGAGGTACTACTCTGTGATTATCACTGACTTTTATTAAAGTTAATAGCATTTTAAAAAATCCCCATCCCTGAAAACTTATTTCTCTCTATAAAATCATTACACATTTAGCAATGTGACTGAGTTTTTACTCTGTATGTAAAATGCTAATTTTTCAACAGTAAAATAGGAAACGGCCACTGACCAGCAAGATTTTTCCTCTTTTGAATTTTTTACTAAAAAAAATGTGGGTTTTGTCTGAAATGTATCTCTCAGACTGACTTTACATTATATTAATGTTTCAGATTAGCTTCAATGTAACCTAAGTCATGCTCCTTCCTTAGATGGTGTAGTATTACACACTTCTATTACTCATTTTATTTACTCCTTTGGAATGAAATTGCTGCCTGCCTTCCTGGAGTAGTAGATAATTAACTCTTTAGAAATAAAGTTAGTGTTTTGCTAGACGAAAAGCTCTTCCTGAAAGTGAAGTGAACAAATATGTACAAAGATTATTAGAAAATGTATGCAATGATTTTGACCCCTGTGACAAAGCTGACAAGCCAGACCAGAAAATAAATTTTGATGTATGAAGTCTCACTCAAAACGGAACAAGTTCTCTGATAGTTCACTATTATGTCTCACACTCAAGGAAAAATAAAAGATATGGAGAAGGATGTATTCTACCATTACCAAACAAGTACCATCTTTTTGATCTAAAAATTTAACACAGATAACACCACTGATTCGAAATAAGTTTTCATCTACCCCCTCCAACATACATACCAAATACCTGGTAGTCTTGTGTCAAAAAGCACCTTTATAGCTTCATATGGATTTTTATCCGGGTGTGCTCATCCAAGAGAAGAAGTATTAGACATCTCACATGATCCCATGAGACTTACAGTGTGGGTCATGCACAGTTCATTCAGACAAGCAGTTGATCTCCAAGAGCTTTACCAATCCAAACATCAACGCTGAGCATTTTCAGTTTTACTTCATCAAGGTTGAAAATGTACAGCAGTGTACTCAACCGTAGAGCAGTAGAGATGTTCAGAGTAATACTCAAATCACTGTGCTAACTAGATGTGATGAGAAGCTACTGGAGGGAGGGAGGAAGGGAGGGATCATGGAAATGCTAGGTCAGTATCAGAGAGATGAAGTTGCTAATCTAATTCACTACCCTGCACAGTAATATAAAAACTGAGAGAGTCACTGAATGTGTCTCTCACTGGGGAGGGGCCTCTGATTGTCAGAACAGAAAGAACTCCCTCTATATCCATAAGATTGAATGGAGATATATGGTCCTTCTTCCTATGTCTGAACTAGAGATTAGCTCTTTAAAGAAAGGAAGAATTAAGAGTAGGCAAATTCTTTGCCTCCTATAGCGAAACACTGTGCTAACTACCATTGCACTGAATAAAAGTGGAAAATGGTGGAAAACAGTAAATAATAAAAGGTGGGGGAAAAAAATCAGGAAGGAAAAGAAAAACCAATAAATACAATTAAATATTAACAGATTTGTAACACAACTGTTTCATAACAAAACAATATATTGGGTTCAGAATGATTGTATGTCAACAAAGCATACGAATGGTTGTGGTAAACACAGGATCAACATCAAGTACACCGGCAAACAGTATTTCTCAGTGTGTTGTGCCTAACAGGACAGCCCTACAGCATCAAGGACAACTGTATGAAGATGGATTATCGATACCCTCTGCCTCTCAGTGTGCTACTTCCCTGGCTACAACATGCACAAAACAGTAGAGCTTCAACAAGTTTGACTAAGGCTTATGTTTTAAGGTTTAACCCAAGGAAGTAGTCTTTATGAAAGAAATAACACTGAGGTCAGCTTGCTTGGTGTGAGATAGATCCAGATATCCTTGAAGTATTTAAATGAACCTAAAGACCCCTTTTCAAAAGGGATCAAATCTAGCACCCAAGGGCAGAGTAGTTCTAATCTTACAGAAAATCAATGCGGCATAAATTCCTGTACTGCTTAGCAACCAGGAAATCGTATACAGTGTGAAACCTGGTACATAAACACTGCAAGTATATACGCTCTGTATTTGTTTCTCATATTTGGGTAGGGAGCTGTTTTGCTCCGTGCAGAGCAATGTGTTAGAGTGCAAAGAACTCAGTGCCTTTTCTCTTCCTCCGCCTTCTGCTAAGCATGTCCTGCTATCACCACACTTCTGAAGTGTGATGTGAGCTGAGTATTCCTCTCACTCTCAAAGAATGGCATCTTTAAGAGATTTGCATAAAAATAAATCCCCTTGAGTTTACTCATGTCGCAGAGCCTTAGTCCTGCAGGAAACTCTTTTTCCATTGTTGCCTTAGAGAGTACAGCCTGTCCCTGCTGTGAACATTTTGGTTTGTAGGTGGGTGGGGCATCTTGGAAATATTGTTCTCCTGGGGACACACTGACAAGCACAAACACACTCTGGGGACTATGCTACTTATAGGTCTTAAAAAAGATACCAAGACATCACTCACTGGCTTTCTGGCCAAGAGATATATATTGGAGCCACATTGCTAGCGGTCATTCCCCTGAAATCAAACCAGGGCTTACAGTGATCGAGTAGCTACCTAGGCCTTGTGCTGTTTCTGCATGAGTGAGATTTCAGCAGCCCAAGAGAGCAATACTGACTGAAGATCTTCCAAATACTGGTAGTAAGTTCAGCATGGACTTTGTCTTCCTGATGGTTAATCTCAGTTTCTTGCTCTAAAGGCTGGTAACATCAAAGCCATCACATCCCTCACCTCTTGCTAGAATACCTCATAGACACAGACTCAGAGTAAACTCTTTGTTTAAATTCTGGGGTCTTAGAGGTAGGGACTGACAATTTATGATCTGGATATGAAGAGCCTACTATGAAACAGGGCCCTGATCTGGGACCTCTGGGCAATGCTGCAAGTCAAGCGCTAATTACAGTGGTGTCATCTTGTTATCTGAGCAAATGACTGTAATGCCTTCATTTTCCTTCTGGCATTTCTTCCACTTACCTTTATTGCCTAACTTAGCTTTATGTCCTCATGTAAACGTAGATTTTACTCCTCATTTGCTTATCTTATAACTTTGAGGAGTTATATTTGCATGTAGCAAATGGTCATTAAAACAGTCCAGAGAAAAACGAAAAAAAACTTAAGTTTCTCAGAAAAATGGATGAGCACGAGATCTAATGAAAAAAAGAGCAGCAGATTAAAGATTTAAATTTGTATATGTCCCTTTTTTGGTCCCTCTTTAAAGGTAATTAAACTAATAAAAGATAGTGAGCCACAAGTTCCAACTCCCAACTATTGCCCTAAACTTAGTGAAGGATTTTAAGCTCACTTCTTTTCAAGGTTTCAGATGAGTTCACCAAGATACAATTATAATGAAAAAGAATTATTATGTAGCTCTACAAAACCGTTTTACTAAGTGCAAAAGTAAAGTTAAATTCTCAAAATTCAACATAAAAGCTAACATTAAATATGCAGAAACTTAAATATCTGAACAGATAACAGCAACATATGCTAAGAACTATGATTTGGTTTTGACCTCCTCCCCTCACATTTCTGTGCTCACACAGACCCTTCTTATTGCCACAACTACTCTCTGCCATTAAAAGCATTAACTTATTTTTGGGGGTGAAAAGATGAAATGAGAAGAAAATGCTAGATGTTCACAGTAATAGTTCTTTCGGTATTTGACTTTTTATTGCCTGTTTAAAGCTTTGGATTCTGAATTTCTTTTCCCGAGGAATGCCACATCAGCAAACATAGTGAGATTGATGAAATTAGCGTGAAGATATTATAAATATCCAAAAGAGAAACACTTTCACTGTTGAACACAATGGAACTGTGCTTTGTGATGTAATGCTTATTCAGATAGGTGATGGCAGTAGCAAAACTTATACTTTAAGAGTAATAAATTTACCACTCTATGTAAAAGTAAGTTCATAAAAAAGTTCATGTCCATCTTTCTAGATCTTCTAAACAAAAAATGGCTACATGAGAAGTACATCAAAGTTTTACTGTTTTCAGACATATTAGCAAAACAGGCTGTTTAATCTGTAACCTACAATATTAATAATTTTAAAATAGTATCCAATTTTTTAAACATTGACTGTTACAGTCTTTCTGATTTATAGTCTTTATACTATGCTAAGTTAATATTTTCACACAATCCCAACAAATAAAATACCCCATGAATAATTTTCAGTATATCAAATGTGAAAACCAAAAGCCAAGCCCAGAAAAGTGACATTTTTACAAGACTTTTAAGAGTTCAATTATGGAAGAGATTTTCCCTTTCATTCCCTTAAATACAAACTGAATTTCAGGGAAAAGCACCAGTCAAAATGGGGAAAAGAGATTACAAGTGATTTTTGAGTTTCTCGCTGAGGCAAAATTTCAGGGATCTATTTCTGTTCAGCTTTAGCTAGATGGGCTCGGCAACTGTACATCCTATAGGGTCCAAGCAGATTTACTCCACTCCAAGAATATTTACTCTCAGATAATCTAGTGCCATCCTAGCACATAACATGATTACATAATCCTTTTTCTCCTTTTCGCAGCCGGTGTGCGAGGCATGTGGAAGCATGCACAGCGTAAAGGGCAAAGTCCCCATAAAGAAACTTCGCGGCAGCCGACCCAGGGACCGCAGCTGTCCACCTGAAGAATTTTCTAGGCAAAAAAACACATGCAGTACGAGTCCATCTCGGACTGAAGGCTAAAAAAAAAAAAAAAAAAGCATGCCCCCTCCCCACGCTGAGAGCTCGATACTCNAAAAAACAAAAAAAAAAAAAAAAAAAGCATGCCCCCTCCCCACGCTAAGAGCTCGATACTCTCCTACCTCCTAGGCTTACAGCCAGCGGACAGGATAAGGGACGAGGTTGATTCGAAGGGGTTGCAGGCTGCCGCTCTACCTCCCAGGGGAACGTGGCTAAGGCGGGAGGCGAGGGGCCCGGAGCTCGGCCCTTCCGTGAGAAACCCAGGGAGTTCTGTCCCGGGGCGGCTGAAGCGCTCCGGGTTCCCCCCGGCCGCCTCCGGGGCGCGCACGTCGGGATTGCAGCCTGTCCTCCCGGCCCCGGCGAGCCTCACCTTGTTAGCACAGGGGGCCGCCGATGTTCGCCTCGCTTTAGACGGGGCAGGTTCGAAGTCCGGAAGAGCTACCTTCCGCTCACGGAAAATACTGACCAGCAGTCAAAAGAGTCAGAACGAAGAGGGAATGACAGGTCCAGGGGAGGGGGACAACGGAAGAGCCCCTTGCCCCTGGCACACGCCGGCCTCCTCCGCTCCGCTCCCCCCGGCCCGTCTCCCGTTCGCTTGAGCCCTGGAGTTCCAGCTGCAGGGAGCGGCATGGTCCGGATAACACATCCTGCCCCCAGATCCAAACAAAAAGTATAAAAAAATTATCCCATATCGCCCTCCCCTTTCCTCCACATACCCACGCATTTTACCTGTTTTTATGCCGGGTTTTTAATAAATTCCTTCCAAAAGGAGCCATGATCCCAGCGGCATAACATCAGCGATCCCCAAACAATTCGAGGGTGTTTCCTTCTCCCCTAATTTTTTCCCTGAGCGCCTTCCAGCTTGTTAATAGTCACCGAGCGTAGCGATGAGCTGGAAGTTGTGCAATTTACTGCTAACTTTGAACTCCAGCTTGTTGCTGCTGCTGCACCTTTGGAGTCCTGCCCAGCTGCGAACTTGAAGGAGGTGTTTAGGAGCAGGAAAAAGAAAGGGGAGGGGGAGAATACGCACTTGCTCCTGTGATGTGAAGTTATGCACAGAACTTGCTAAACTTTCAGCCTTGTCACCCTCAGGGCAGCAGGCAGCAAATGGGAAAGAAGGGGTTTTGCTCCGGTGCGGAACTCTGTAAAGACACACACACGCAAAAGCACTGAAAACTTTCCCTGGGAGGCTCCAGCCACTTCAGGTCAAGTCCTTCAGCTTAAACACACGCGTTAATGAAGGGGAAGCAACAGTTGTCACACCAGTTCCCAGTGCATAATTACCTGCCTTTTCAGTACCTCAGTAGTTCTTCACAAGGTGTTGGACGGGCAAGGGGAAGATGAAGGGAAAAAGAGCTCTGTGGCCCCTCTGCTCTCCCTGGATTTTTAAGTAAATGAGCCATTTGCATGAAAGCCTTTGCAAACTAAATGCACCTTCAAAAAAGTCTAAAGTGTGGCCTAGCAGAGAACAAGCAAGGCTGAAATACGAAAGGCGGGGTTCCTACTACACTGTTCCCGGACCTTTTTTGTTATTATTTTAAACTGTCTTCGCCAGAAGGGAAATGAACACACACCATGGTTCCTGTTAACTGGAACCCTCTGGGAACAAGAGATTTGGAGTAAAGAAAGTTACAGACATATTTACTTTTTCTCCCTCTCCTCCAATATGGAGCTGAGCGAGGGAAAAAAAGGACCCATTGCTCCCCAAAGACTGATGCTGGTGTGTGAAGGTCCCAGGGCAGGTGGAAAGTTCCCTGCACAGCCCTAGCCCATAGTAGCCCTCTACTAGCCCTTTCTGCAGTTAATTTAAAAGGTACATGTTGGATGTATATAATTCTTTTTTTTCCTTCTTTTTTTTTTCTTCTTTTCTTTTTTTTTTTTTTTTCCTACCTCACAGGGCAAATTCTTTATGTGGCTGCCCAAAGGTGCAGCACAATAGGGAATTGTTTTATTAACCAAGGGTGATGATTAAATTGGAGCCTACCAGAGTAAGGGCTTATCTGAAAAAAAAAGACTTTTTCTTCTTCTAAATTTTGCCTTTCCTCCCTTATTCAAGATAGTCACAGCAGCCTGAAGAAAACAAAGGAAAGGCCCATTCCATGGGTTACCTATTACTGGCAGCTCTAGGAATACCCCACATATTTTCAGTTCAATCCCACGCCTCTAAATTCTCTGAGCTGTAACTACAAAGAGAAGGACTGGAGCCTCTTAAAAGCCTTGTTTGTGTAATTATCCAAATAACACACAAAAAAATAAGGAAGCTGAAATGAAATAACTGTCAGATTTCTTATCCTGCTGCCAGGGTATACTTTAAGTAGTCTGATTTGGGTGTTATGATTATAAGCTCACATTAAGTCTGTAGAAGCCTTTCCTTTTGTTTTGAATTACAAAGAGGAGATATTCTTATATCTAAAGGACTGGGAAAATTTTTGGGTCCCTAAGAGATGTTCAAGGCATATTTGGCATAAAAATCAAATCACTGTAGAACTTCCTAGAGAATAATTCATACTCAAATAACTATTTATATTGGCCAAGTTCAAATGAAATAGTTTTATCCATAAAATAATATTCACTTTTCTCATCATTAGGAAAATAAATGGGAATTTGCTGATATTTGTAGCTGGTTTTATTACTTCTGAATAGTCATCTCACAATTTTAATTTATTTAAAAATTAAAATACCATGTAAATTGTAACACTTCCTCTAGCAAATGCAAATTAATGTTCAACTAAATATATGCAATGTGGGAACTGGGTCCCTCTACACAAGTAAATCAAAATGTTTGTTAAATTCATGTAGCTATGCAAAGAATTGAGAAAAGATTACAGCATAATAAGCAAATGTTTCCCCCACAGCTGAGAGAAAAGAGAAGGCTTTCAGTCTATGCACTTTTACAATTAGGCTAGCCAAAACCAGGAAGAAAGTACGTGAGTGTATGATAAAGTCTTACAGAGTAATAAAGGTGAGAATCTTAAGAATGACAAATGTTGTACTTTACTAGAAACAAAACCAAAGGATATTTAGCATACCAGAAAGAAGTGAAGACGTGCTGTTTCACCTGAGGTTCAATTAATCTGAGTTTATAGAAAAGCTTACTCAAACCCATAAAAAAAGGTGGATATTTCTCTTTGTAACAGAAGGGACTGGACTTTCCATTCTCCAGCACATAAACTAGTCTGTGAATAGAGGGGAAATTGCAGCAAAACTTTGTAGAGGGACAAGTTAATTTTGTAGGCAGTGTTGACACAACAATTCAGTTAGCTTGTCCTTAAACTTCCAAAGTGCCTCAAACTATCTGTATCTGTATGTACACGTCCTTAGTTTTCTTTAAACTCCAGCTCTGATCTTCCAGGAATTTTGAGCCAACATTCCAGACCAGGGCCCTGGCACTTCCCAGCATGCCATAGGGACATGAAAAGCAACCACCACTCAAGTCTTGAGTATGATCACCTTCTAATCATTCTTTCTTCATGCAAAAATCTAACAGGTGAATAGCTGGTAACATCAGATATTTCACTTACAGATTGTGAAGCCCAGACAAATAGTTCTCTGTCACAGTATCTTCCCTCTAGGAGAAATAATGAATAAATGGCAGATAGTTTGGTTTGCAAAACTCATTTTTTGAAAACATTCCATAAAATGTGTATGTATGGAGCTGTTTTTTCTTCAGAAAGACATGTCAACAATTCACTCTGATATTTAAAGGACAAGGAAGGGGAATTATAAACACTAGAGTATCACCTGCCACCAGCTTACCGAACAATAAATATGGATGCCAATCTTGGGTGCTTGATCAGAAAGCCTAAGGTTAATGAATTGCAATGTTTCACCTGCCATCTTCCAAAGCAGCTCACACTGAGTGTTCTACTTCTCTCTTTGGTAAAAATACTGCAGCATAGCAATGCTTTAAGACCCAGCTTTAACCCAGGTTTGGAACACAGCTTTAACCATACCAGTCAATGGGTACAGTTTCAAATTAACTTTTAAATGCAACAAAGAGGGGGTGTGCTACTGCTCCCTCTTTCCCTTTCTTATCTCTCTTACCTACCACTTAGTTTCAGTGCTTATCCTAAACAATCTCTGGGATCTCATCTGATCTCCTTGTAAGCTGACATAACTTATCCAAATTCCAATCCAGCAAAAATGTTTGTTCCTTCTATTTTGGCTGATGTAGCTTGGCAGCTTAACCTATGTTAAGAGTGGGTTTACAAGAAATTACTTCATCTAATCTAATGGCTTGTTGTCCTTAAAATTTGGGAGGTCTTACTCCTCTCACCAGCCACAGACTCCTGACCCTTTCCTTGTGCCAAGTCTGGTTGTCAACAGGCTTTGTGCTCACACCATTCAACTTTTTAAACGGATGGAAAACGGACTTGAAACATGAAAGTGAATAGACAGTTTTTTGTGGGCTAGATAGTTAAATTGGCTTATTGAGGTATCAGACAATTGGCAAGACTGGTATGTGAGGAGAGAAACAGGATCATGTGGCCAAGAATGTGGGTAGAGAAATGTGGGAGGAAGACGTTTTGTCTGAGCAGCCTTGAGCAGCTAGATTGGCTCAGCCACATTGTGTTACTTGGTTCTGCCTACAGCAAAAAGCAGCTAAATGGAGACAGTAAAAGCTACCTTAGAAACAGGGCAATTTGTTGATTCCTTGCTCTGTGCATAAGCTGCATCTGATACCTTGGCTCCCTCATTTTAAACCATCATAAATACTTATGTCTGCTTAAGTGCAGCCAAGTGTATGAATAAAAGACACTAGAGTAGATGATCCAGTAGAGTAAGAGGAAAAGGTCAGTGTTAGGATTATAACTCACTGAAAGGCAGGAAAGTGTGTGATCCATTTTCAGCTGACTTGTGATTAGTCCTGCTCAATTCACTTGAGATTTGCAGGATGAACTCAGAAGACTAGTGGCTGATGATAAGATGGCAGGTGAAGGTGATGTTGATGAGTGCAGAGTAATATACTGAGAAGAAAATCTAAACAAACCATTAAATTGTCACATCTTGGAAATGTAATTTATTTGAGTCAGTTCATGGGAAGCCTTAGATCAATGTTCTGTACTGTTAAAACCAAAACTAAACCCAAACAAACAAAAAAGAGAGTTAACAATTAATGAGAAAGGAATGCAGAAGGAATTGGAAAAACTTGTTATGCCACTGTAAACTTTCATTCTGAGTCTACATTTTGAACATCCCAGGTAGCCCATCTGAAGAGGGATATGAAGCAAATGGTAGCAAGAGAGTTTTAACATAAAATATACTTTAATATGTGCAGAGAAATTAAGTAGAGAGATGATACCCTTGAATCTAAAGAAAGGTGAATACATGATTAATTTAAGAGAGCTCTATAATAATCTACATCATGGAGAAACTAAACAAGAAACAGTTATTTCTCACAATGTAAATATAAAGGCCTGCTGAAAAAAAATAATCAGGAAGCAAAGTTAAAATAAATACACATGAAAAGGTTGCACTTGTAAGCAAATGACAGAACTGCCCTCTGACTGCAAATGTTGGGAAGAACAAAAGTAAGAATAGTTAGAGAGATTAGGCAAAACTATGGAGCTTATGGCCAATAGAGGTTAGAAAAATCACTGCATTCTTGTGTTTTTGTCACCTTGGTCCAGCAGTTTTTCAAACTTCTTTTTCTTTTCCCCTTCTTTCTCTACCAGTGACTAGCTATTGGCATAGTTTATGCAGGAAACCTCAAAGGTTACTTTTGACTTGCAGATTGGTTCAAATGTAGCATCACTATGGCTGCTGTGCTTTCTTGTATAGGACTTCCATGTAAGGATTTTCCTACACTTTAATACAGCAGTGAACAAAACAGTCAGCTTGAATCCCTGTAAGCAATTTTTTATTCAATTTTTCAGATACAGAACTTGTTTTGTATATTCTACAATTACTCCTAAGCATTGGTGAGGAGAAAATCCCCAGATACGGACTCAAACTCTTCATCTGCACATGACAACCTCAGTCAACATATTCTTCATTCAGTCCCAAATCTCTTACTCTCCTTGCTTTCATGAGGTACTGAGACAATGTCCTGTGACTGAATTTGCCATTTTTCTATTCCAACACTCTTCTCCCTTATGTATTCTTACTCTTTCTGTGATGGTGTAAATATGTGTCAGTTAGGTACTCGAACAGTCTGCAATAAAAGGCTGAAGCAAATTAAGTGAGCAGAACATCCTTCAGTCTGTCACAGGGTCTGTTAAATATAGTGGTGCAAATAAGCTTTCAGCTCTGAAAATCCTTGAATTGCTGATTACTCCATGATGGGAGTAAAAAAACTACCTCACATTTACCTTGCTTTTGCACTCTTCTGTAAACATCTACTAGTGCCCACTATCAGGGACAGGATATTTTTTAAGATGAGGCTGCATGTGCCACTTAGTGCCATGGTCTGGTAACCATGGCAGTATTGGATTAGGGTTGGACTTGGTGATCTCAGGGGTCTTTTCCAACCCGGTTGATTCTATGATTCCATGATTCTATGATATGATGCCAGTAAGGTATTTTGTACGATCTGCTAGAGCAGCTCTTCTGTTGATGATTGGATGTAACATGAAAATTGCTCTTCTTCTTGTGTTTTTTTCTTCGTCTCTCTAGCAGGTCCTTTTTTCCTACTGTGATTTTGATAAAAATGTGTTAAGAGACATGAACTAAATTCTCAGCTCCCACAGATTTGCACAGTTATCTTGGAAACAGTAGATGGGGTTAAATGTTTTACATAATACTCTCCTTTACTTTTTTTTTAAATCCTCTTATGAAACATATTATACCATTATTTTTCATAACAGCTTTTGCAGCATGCTGTAACAGTATTTTGTGGTTATATTCTTCGGTGTAAACGCCTGACTTATAATAGCTCTGACTATTGTCAAAGAGAGTAGATTAAATGAACTGTTGTGTCCCAAGCTGCCATACTTGAGTCAACAATGATTGATGTAGAGGATTTATCACTAAACCTAAAACTCCTCTGAGTACACTTCCAGGAGCCCTAGCTCAAACTGCAGCCATTGAGAAAGACATTTTGAAAACACACCAGGTACATTAAATAAACTTCCTGTTACTAGAGGTGCTTTAGAATTTGAAGAGACACAAAGAAAATAATTTTCCTTTTTCAAAATTATGACAAAAATACCTTCCTGATAGAAATATAATAAGGGTTCTGAATATCTTTAATAAAGCTTTTTTTATATAACTTTTTCTTTCAAAAGACATATGCTAAATTTGGATAGTGTACTGTTACTGAAAAAAGCTACTTATGCTGTCTGCATCCAAGGATAAGCAATGGCAGTTCTTGCAGCACTAAATGAGGAAATATGATCATAGGATTTGTAGATAAGCAAATGACAGTATTATTTTCAATTCTTTGAAGACTTTTTAAAACACTGAAAACAAAGGAATACAAGAAAAATCAATGGAAATATTCTTAGGACAGTCCCCTGACTGTAAACCCCTATTCATGGCATTCTTTGCACACCGCTAGATGATTAATAAAGGGCGTATTATTTGTATGTCTTTTGGTCTGCCACGATAATATCCATTCATTTCACATCTCATGGTTCGGACCAGACAGCCTCCAAGGTAAGGAGCCTTCTCACCCTGTTTATAGTTTACCTCTCTTCTTGATTGCTGTATTTTTAAATTGTTTCTTAGCATTCTCACTGGAATTAAAGAGATACTGTTGACATGCTCGCAGTCAGTTATGATTCCTGAAATGCACACATATACAGAGGAAATATTTTTTTTCTTGTGGCTGTGTTACAGCAGTCTTTTCTCATTTGAGCTGGATCAACTGGTTCATTATTTAACTTTGGTTATTATTTAATATTTCACAAGAGAATCCCATTTGTAATTTAAGTTGATTTTATAGTATTTAGAAGAATTGACCTTTACAACTGAAAATGATTTTCAGAAAGAAACAGGACTCTGAGTGTCTTTTGAATGAGAACATTTTTTAGAGACAAACATCTGAAATAAATGTCCCCTGGAGGTGTGCACTATTCCAGTCATTACAGAGGGAGTACTCATGTTCTTATTTAATGCCAGTCCCTGAGATCCTGTCAGTACCTGCACCTATTAAGCCTATCACTTTTCAACTTTACACCAAAATCCTTGATATTGTTTCCCTGATGTAAGCTTCCAGCATGCCTGTTCTCGTCTTCTTGCACAGAGAGAGATCTTCTCCAGATGTCAGCTCTCGAATGGGCCAGATACACATTAAAATACAAGCTCTATTCCCTTGCTAGATTCCAGTCATGCATGGAAAATACTCAAACTCTATTTAATTGGTAGAATAACTCTATCTTCGCTGCCTGTTTTTTAGAAGAAGAGAAACAAATGTTTATACTCCCTACCCCCATCTTGTCTTATCTAGGAGAACATGGAAGTATCACTGATAATTCCACAGTGGCAAAAAGCTGCCGTTCCATAATCTTATAGTGGCACACTGCCAGTTCATGAATTACTTTTAAAGGAAATTAGGGCATCATGAAGAAAAAAGGAATCTTCTAATACATGACATATGAAAATTTTAGAAGTTTCTAAATCTTTCTCTCACTTCATTTCTTAAAAAACAAAACAATAAAAACCCAGCAGGGTAGGAATCTGCATATGATGTAATACCTGAAGACAATTAAATTCACATTTCTATGTGCTTTTTTTGAAGCTTTTTCATTGAAACCAGTGGAAGTTTTTCCTGATCAAGGTCTTTTTGCACAAATGAACAACTGCAAATGTGTTAGGAAAGACTGATATCTGGGACAGTGAAGTGGTTTGTCTCCCTTAGAAGAAAAAAAAGAAAAAACAACCAAAATTTCTTGAGACTGTTCATTTCATATCTAAATTTATATCCAAAAATTTCTTACTTTTATCCTAACTGCAAAGTGGATTTATTGCACAGAACATTCACTTAAGAATAAACCTGGTGTTAACTTCAGAATGAAGCAATCTAAATAGTACCAATTTAAGACACAGAAGTGAAAAAAACAAACAAAAAAAAACAAACCAAAAAAACCCACCCCAACAAACCGAAACAACTGTATTGAGCTTACTCTCCAGATGGGGTAGAATATCTCATATGGTATTTTCTAGCGTCTTTGTCTATTTCAACTATAATAATACAATCAACTCTATGTGAGTCCTTCAGAAATGTGAGACACACTTTCTCTTTCACAGATTTAACAGTAGTTCCAATAAAGAACATAGGTCTCTAATGAAAGTTTAACATGGATTTTACATGCTGAGTGTTTCTGACACAGATGCCAGAGATGACATTTCAGACCAGCTAACATCAGGAATATTTTCACAAGGTGGAAAGACATGTGGGATGCGTCCGACAGACCAAAACAAAGAAGAAGGATGAGACAGTTTACACAGCAGAGGTACATATGTCAAGACACACGTCTTCTGCTGAAGATGTTCTCATGTCTTGAACTGGGGTATAATGCCTCACAATGAAGGATGCTTGGCTCCTTGTAAATGACTGCTCCTGTGAAACTCTTTTCGGCCTCCTGCTCAAGTACATATTTTTTCACAGCTGACTCGTTAATTATTACTTCAGCAAGAATATTCCCTGAGGCGCAGGCACCTAAACTCTAGAGAATAAAAGCAGTGTACTTCACTGTTTTTTTCTCCATTCTTCTGGTTGCCAGTAACCTAATTCCTGGAGCAGTATAAAGGAAATATAGTTATCTAGTAAAAAGATATAGAGACTTTTGACTTAGAATTTACTTAGTCCAAATCCACAAAGCTGTTTAGATAATTAACTCCCATTGATCCTGATATGTATGGACACTTTTACTATTTAAGCCTAGATCCTTTGTGCTGATGTAGCAGTAGAGGGAAAACAGTCAGTCCCTGACTGTGACTATGGCTGACCGTGCAGGCCTGTGTGATGGTTTGAAGGCCTTACTCCAAAACGATTTAGTTGGTTGGGTGCATAAATCTATGACCAGGACTGTTATACAATCAGCTACATAACCACAAAAGGGTATGATCTGGCAAGGATTGTATAATGTACATGCAAAAGGACATGTTCAGCACTGCAAATATGGATGACAGCTAGCAGTAATGAACAGTGGCAGGGGGCAGCAGGAATGGTTGCTGTGTGTGGCAGTGTTCTATCCTCTTGCCTTCTTGCCTCAATTACTGTTAGAAACACATATTGAATCTTACCCTGGTACAAGGACTGTAGGCTGGTTTCTGGTGGTGCTGGTATCTGCACTCAGTAAGAATTTCAAAACACAACTGCAAGTCCTATTCCATGAAAAGATAATGTACAGGATCACCCAGAATGAGCTATCTGATGAAGTCAGCATAATATCTGAACTACCTGTTGTAAACAAAAAATAATATCCAAATACTTATCTCTAGATGTGCTGATTTTGGTTGAGGTAAAGTTAATTTTCTTCACAGTGGCTAGTATGGGGCTGTGTTTTGGATTTGTGATGAATGCAGAGTTGATAATAGAGATGTTTTCGTTGTTGCTGAGTGGTGCTTACACAGAGCCAAGGCCTTTTCTGGTTTTTGTACTGCCACTCTGGCAAACAATTTGGGGGTGCATGAGAGTTTGGGAGGACACACAGTCAGGACAGGTGACCAAAACTGACCGAAGGGATATTCCATACCATATGACATCCTGCTCAGTCTATAAATCTGGGAGAAGAAAGAGGAAGGGGGGACATTTGAAATGTTGATGTTTGTCTTCCCAAGTAACCACTAAGTGTGATGGAGCCCTGCTGTCGTGGAGATGGCTGAGCACCTGCCTGAATTCCTTATTTTGCTTTGCCTGCAAGCATGACTTCTGCTTTTCCTATTAAACTCTTTATCTCAACCCATAAGTTTTCTAACCTTTTCCCTTCCGATTCTCTCTGCAGTTCTGCTAGTAGGAGAGTGAGTGAGAGGCTGCATGGTGCTTGACTGGGGTTAAACCATGACACTAGGTTTCTGGAAAACTTTGGAAAATTGTAAACTCGGTCACTGTCATCCTGTACTCAACATTGGTGAGGCCACACCTCGAGCATCATGTTAAGTTTTGGGCCCCTCACTACTAAAAGTCATTGAGGTGCTGGAGCTGTCTGGAGAAGGGCAATAAAGCTGGTGAATGGTTTGGAGCACAAGTCTTATGAGAAGCAGCTGAGGGAGCTTGGAGCAAGTGAGATTCAGCAGGGACCTTATCGCACTCTACAAATACCTGAAAGAAGTTGCAGTCAGATGGGGGCAGCCTTTTCTCCCAGGTAAATTGTGACAGGATGAGATGAAAGGGCCTCAGGTTGTGCCAGGGAGGATTTAGGTTGGATACAAACAAAAATTTCTTCATGGAAAGTGTTGTCAAGCACTGGAACGGGAGTCACCATCTCTGGAGGTACTTAAAAGATGTTTAGATGTGGGATGTGACTTAGTGGTCGACGTATCAGTGCTAGGCTGGCAGTTGGACTTGATGATCTCAGAGGTCTTTTCCAACCTAAAAGATCCTGTGATTCTCGCAAGAGTTGAATCTCTGAAAACCCATAATCAAATGCATGTGCCGCTGTAACTAAAGCATTGTTCTGTGATGCACATCCTTCTTCTGAGCCTTTAGACTGTAGGAAACAGGGGTTACCTATACTTGATGGGCCTGTGTCAGCCTGCCAGAGATAACACATCACACCTGCTTATGTTTTTTAACTCTTTACACCTTCTGACACCCCTTAGGTAGTATATAGTGATTCTATCTAACATTATTCTTTCTGCACCAATAACTCAGCTGGCTGTTCAGCAAAGGGATCTCATATGTGTAAATAAACCCATTCCATTTAGTGATATTCATTGAAATAGAGTCAGAGAGGTTCACTTCCAGTGCTTTACCTTACCCATAAAGATATGGCCATATGGAGAGAGACCACTGTAGCTATGCAAATGTATCATTTACTTTTTAGCTCAAACAGTGAATGTCGAGCTGTCTCACCAGTTACCAGTGAACACAGCTGGAGCACTTGTTCATCCAGGGGAGACTGGGGACAACAAGGAGCAAAGCAGAAAGAAATGGAAGTTTTTCTTTGCTCTAAATATTTATTCCTGGTTTTGAAAAACTTTAGTTTTACCTAAATCAACAATTTGAAATGCTACAGGGTACCATCAGGTAAGTGTAATGCTCTTCAAACTGCTTGCAATCTTTGACTGGTGACAAATTTTCAGTTGATGCCCAAAGTATTCTGTAGGTATCTCAACTAAAATCAAGAGTTACAATCCAGGCCTCACTGTTTAAATCAACAATTCATGTTCCTCAGTGTGGGTACATGAAATTTACAGATACAGACAAGCTTAAGTTTTAGCATTTGAGTCATGCTTCTCATCTTCTTAAAATTAGACATGTATGGAGGTGTTTTCAGGATTGGGGCTACATCATCGAGTGATTAGAAAACAGTCCCCTCTGGGTCTCAATTAAACATGGCTCCAGTAGCACAAATCAATGCACCAGGATGGTGGTTTGAAGCTGAGATCATGTCTACAGCACCAGGCATGGCTGACATCAGCGTGTTAATCTGGGGTGTGAGCGCTCTGTGCATACTGAATCCCCTAGTTTACCTGCAGTTATAACAGCACAACTGTTCTCTTGCCAGTCTAACATATTTCTGTTGGGAGGGAAAGGGGGTGGGGGGGGAGAGAGAGGAGTGAGTACATCAAGATTTGATGTTGTTATGATGTGGATGGTGATCACAGATGTGGAACTACTGTCATGACAGTGATACAGGAAGATGCACTGCTCTGGATGGATTTGATAAGAGATAAACATAGCAGCTCTTTAGCATTTCCTGTGATAAGCCTTAACAGCAAAAACTAGGCTTTCATAGGCTGCCACAGATTACAAACATTTTTTTTTTGAGAAGAGAATGTATTTATAAGCTGCCTTCTAGTTTAGACATGGCTATAGTTTATTCGTTTTTATAAAGCACTGAAATTGAAAGGTGTTATGCAAATGCAAAATATTTCTCAGATGCAAAGTCTCTTTTTATTTTTCAGAAAGGGTGTTTTCTTTGTCAGTGATGTTTTTGCTTGTGTTTTAAATGATTGGTTGCCTGTGTTTGCTGTTGTAGCATGCATTCTTATTACCACTTTGACTGTCTTTATTGGGATGTCTGCTTTTCAATCTCCTAGGAATTTCTTAAATACTATGCATGCAAATTTCAGTTCACAGATGTGCAAATTACACAGATGCTTTCCATCCCTCATAGGTAAAAAAGCTGGAAGTTGCAGAAGTGTTGTATACTTGGTATGTATGTGCTGGCACAGTACCGAAACCACAGTTCTTTGAATCCGTATTTTGTTACTGAGTATTACTCCTAAATCAAAACCAATGAGATTTAACAATGTTTTTTAAACAATCTACTCATAAAACCAAGAACCTTGTATATTAAGAATAAATTTAAAACTAGTGCTTTTGCCCTGCTTAATGAAATTTCTGAAGCAGGAAAAATAACTAACAAACTGAAAGAGGGCAGTAAAATAACTAACAGACTAAGTGATTCTTAGTTTTTTCTTGTGTTGCAGTAGAACTGCAAGGCTGTCCATGACCCTTGAGGCTCCCTCTAATTACCAAAAAAAAAAAAAAAAAAGAAAAAAGGCTACTAGTTGTTTGGAAACCTCTTAAGGACAGACTCCTGAAGAAGAACTCCAACTGGTCAAGATGAAGGTTTCAGCATAATCTCACTGATTTACAGTAATATTATTGTTTCTTTACTGTGCACAGAGTAAATATTCCTCAGTATTTTTAATTCAAAATCTTTTCATGGCTGTGTGATTTCAAATAACTAGTTAAGGCTAATTTCTCTTTTGGGTACAAGAGAAAAGCATAATTATTTAAGAAATTTATGAAGGTGGCAGGAAAGGTGATTTCTGAAGTTTCACAGTGTAGAGTCCAATTCCTATTTATATGGCATAATTGAACCAGTGTAATAATATGATAATGCATATTGTATGTCTTCTGTTACCATGTTCCACAGAACACTGAAGAATAATTGCAGACAAAAACTGAGTATCATGGGAGAAAAGAGAGTCAACTCTCTGAATTCAGATCAATTTCATTTTGCTCTTTCAAAAATTGTGGATAATCATTGTTATCTGATCAGTCCAATACTAACAGTATTAAAAAATAATTTTGCATCCTTTAACTACTTCATCTGTTTAACAAAAAATTTTGAAGCATGATCAGTCTGATGAGCAGAGGATTACATGAATATGTAATAGTCAACAAAGTTATATAAGGCTTTTCACTCGTGTGTATTGTATATATTAGATCTTGAAACTTAAATTAAAATATTCATAGCTCACTGGAGAGAAATGAAAAATTGATTAACTTAGGTATTTGGGGAAAATATGTAATCAGAGAAATGAGAAAGATGCAGTATGGGAATGAATGGCTGGGAGGTGAGGGTAAGGAGGAGGTGCCCAAAGCATAACTCCCATGACACACTGTGGTGGCACTTCTAACTGCACTGGTTGCTTTCTCATATAGAAGGGTTCTAGTGCAAGGGAAAAAATAAAACAGAAATTGAAATTAGGAGTGGGAGGAAAGATTGTTTTCCTATGGCCTTTTTTATCCAAGTTGACTTTTCTTAAATAATTTCCAAACTGTTATATATATATGTCCAAAAAGTTAGAATTTTCAGTTGTTTTAATTGTTGGTGTGTAGATGCATACATGCTGTGTTTGCTTTATAGTAAGGGAAATACAGAATCTGTCTTTTCAGTTCAACTTAAGAGAATGTCAAAGTTCTGGAAATTTAATGGCTGTGCTTTAATGGAAAAAAAATTAATTCAAAAGATGAAATGGTACTTCAGATTATTCTGTTGAGATGATACTTTTAAATTTTCTGTGATTTGAGAATCATGGTTCCCTAGGGTACTGAGATGTTGTTGCTGTTTGAAACCTCAGAGCATGAAGAAAAAATCCTCTATCATGCACGTAGACCTCGTGAAGAGGCTGCACAGAATGTCACTCTCACAGTTTCAGGCCCCAGAACTTTCAAACACAAAGGGTGAGCTCATTAGGCATTCAAAAATTTTCTGCTGATTTGTAGCTCCTTATAAAATGTTGTAGAAATTTGTTGCATATTAAGAAATATTTTTGTTTCAGATAATAATGTGGTTGCTTATGTGTTTGAAATTTTTTTTTCTACAGCAGTAAGTTCTTTAATAATTCTCAGTTGACTTCTCAAGGTAAAACCTCACAAATCTAAAAAATTGAGTCACAGACTGGCTAGAGGAGATTAGGTTTGCAGTAGGGAGGATGCTTAATGTTTTACTTTAAAATGATGATGCACCATCTATCCTTTATTTTTGAATTCTTTTCTGATATCCTTTGCAGTAAAGGTGGTCTCTGGGACTTTCAGCAGTTGAATACCCTATCAATTTTTGAGCATTACTGTCCTGACCAAAAAAATTCTAGACCTATTTTTAAGCTCAGAGAAAGAGATGCTGAGAACTCACAATGCCTGGGAAATTCAGCTGCACTGTCTGAATATGTTAATGATTTAAATGTACTTTGAATACCCTTCCCTGTCTACCCTGTTGCTTTTCTTGAGCTTGTCCCTTGACCTGAAATGATAGAAATTGAGTCATCAGTTTTCTGCCCAGCATATTAACCTAAACTGCTGATAGTCAAACTGTTGTAAGGGCAAAGCAGCTTAATCACCACAACTAAATTCAAATTTGAGATTGTCAGTGAGATTGCTGTACAAAATTTTGTCTTGCTGACCACCCCAGCATGATTCCTCTTGAAGTTTTCATACTTCTAGAACTACTGCTAGGTTTAACTAAAAACCACAAAAAGTTCTTAGACATTAATATATTTAGTGACAGGACTGAATATCTTGAACTGCCTTCCATTTATTGCCACTGTGCTTATTTCCATTCCAAAGGCATAAAACTCTTACCTGGAACACTGAGAATTCCTTATAATAAACTCCATTTCCTTCTACTCCAGGTTCATTAGCAGAATGGTTCTCTCTTTCTGTTTGGTGATTGCAGCTTTTGTGTTTGGTGTTATCCGTATGTTTTGGTAGTTTTATGACAAAAGAAATAGAGGTTCGTGTATCTGTTCTTCCATGAATCTGCCATTTGTGTGATTGTTTCATTATCTTCAGATGCCTCGCAGCTGTGAATTGATCTGATTTATAGGCCTGGACAAGCCATCTGAATCACACATTGAGGGCAAGTAAAGATAAACTGAGTTTTCCAAACCAACTGACACTACTGAATAGTTATAAAAACAAATCTGCCAAGAGGTTGGGGTTTTTCCTTGTAAAAGCTTCTCTAAATCACATTTCCAGTTAAGGTTAAAATTCATATTATGCAGTTCTTTGTGAAGTAGTGCAAGGAACAGATGTAGGAAAGAGGTAGAAAAAGTAAGTAAAGAAGCATCTGAGAAACAGAAGACAGTTGAGTTCTACCAAGAAAAAAATATAATTGTCTAAGCTCAGTTGTGCCTGATCTGGGGGCCTTGAAGATAATATGTCAAGAAGACTATGGTCAGAAAGCAAAGATTTTCAGCACTGAAGTTTCTGCCTTGTCAGTTTCCAAGGAAAAAAAAGTGAAAACAGAGCAATGAAAAAAAGATTATGGCTCATAACATACCATACATTTATCCTCTTGAAATCACTAGCAATTATTAACTCAGAGGAAAAAAAAAAAAAGAAAAAGCAACAATTAGGTGATCAGAGATTTTAATGGCAGGATAAATGGAAATTACTGTCTTCCTGGCGAAAAAAAGTAAAATTCATTCCTTTAAATTCCAGTTACATAAGAATATGGGTAATTAGACTATTGAAGAAATCTGTGACAGAGAGTAGGCACTAGAAAATATCTATGAAATATGATTCTCATTCATAGAGCTTTCTGGACTCTTGAACACCCACAGAGAAAAATCAGCTGCAGATTGGTCTTTCTACATCATAGAAATAATAGAAAATAGGACTAGAGGGAAGTGTGAGTGGCTAGCTAATCTAACCTCAGTGCAAAGGCAGATGAGTGATAGATGAAACTTTCTGGTAGACAAGCACAGTCCATACAATGGACTAAACACGCTTTGGGGATTTTGTTTGTTTGTTTTTAATTTCTCTCCCAGTAGTACAGAAAGATGGGCTATATGCAAAAATGTGTTCTTAAAACAGCGAGTACCATGGCAATGCACTCAACTTCAATTCTGTGTGTATTTATTTGACCATAAACCAAAACAACGTTTAAATTTAAGTTCTGTTGTGCTGCAAATGTTGATTAAATGAAGAAAGAATTCAATTAATTAAACTTTTCTTGCCAGGTGTTCCTTGTGGCAGGATTTTTAAAATTTTGTGTGTTTTCTGTTTCTGCGACACCTATTCAGTCACTGAGGGTGCGGGAAGAAAGCAACACCCGTCTTTGCTCTTTGCATTTTAAAGGAACCTTTTTGTGATAAAGAGCACATCCACGACAGAAGTATGTACTCTCGGAGTGTGTTCCTGCCTACGTGTGACATGTGTATCTGCCCTTAAATGTATTTAAAGAGACCGAAATGTTCTGCATTGTGGCATCTGCAGTCAACATATGGAGCACTTGTGTG
>VZRE01005234.1:128492-143756 GCA_013396775.1 Cephalopterus ornatus | reverse complement strand
GGCACGGGGTATGGGGGGAGGAGGGAGGGATCTTCGTCAGGAGGCGACGGCGGCACAGCCGTGACATCACCCCGCGGCTTATATAGTTGGGGAAGGGTCTGGGTCCCCCGTCTGGTGCCTGCAGCCGCCCGACATCACGCGTGCGGAGGGCACGGAGCGGCGGGGCTCTCTGTCTGTCTGTCTTTCTCTCTCTCCGTCTCTCCTCAGGATTTATGGACTTTACTTTCTAGAGGGCGGCGCGGCAAGGATGAGAGCCCAGCTAGTGTGCGTGGTGCTGCTGGCCCTGGCCTCTTGCAGCCTCTGCTCAGGTAAGTCACCGCCGCCGCCCTGCGCCGGGTCCCGCCGGGCGCGCCCCGCACCGCCCGTCCCCGAAGTCCCCCTGACCACTCGGCACTGAGTCGCTCCCGGAGCCGTAAGAGGGACCTAAAGGAAGGAGGTGAAGTCGCTCCGGACTCCCCCGGCTGTCCCCAGTAGGCACCCGGGAGCTGTCTCTCATAATGGGCTGTGGCCAGCATCATGTTTTGTATTACTCTCCTAACTTTCTCCCTTCATATAAGCCATTCCTTCTCACGGCATCCATGCCATGGAAGTAAGTGTAGACTAGTCATTGGAAATAGAAATCAGTGTAGACCATCTGCTTGGTTGTTCTACCTCATTCGTGGTTCATTGAATATCATGTATTTCAAATCACAATAGAAATTATGATTTCTGCAACTCATGAATAGCTGCTCTAATCTAAGTCAACATGATATGTATGCACTTTCATCACTTTTTGGAGAGAGAAATAGTTTTATTATGTGGGGAAAGAATTGCTAGCAACTGATCTGAAATTATGACCAAAAAATGCTGGAGCAGATGCAGATCACAAAATAGGAAGATTAATGTAAATACGTTTCTTCTCCAAGAGCAACCGCTTTAGAAAACTCAAAAGGAGTTAAAATGCATTGCCTGCTCCTTTGGAAAATGATACATCTAAAGGTGTGCCATTTATATCCCACATTTATCAAAAAAAATTGGTATGGTGATGATTAAACAGGTGTACACACAGCCAGAAAGCAGAATAGCCTTAAAAATCCACTCTTAACTAACTTTTGAATTACTTTGATTTTTAACTCCACAAAATTTAGTAAGCAAATTTACAAACATCTTCACTTTTCAACTTCAATATTCAGGAGGACTCAGAAATTCTAATTCTTCCTAGTTGAAGGTTTTCGATTTGTATTCCCTGCAAAAGAAAAATGTAACGTGTAATACCTGCATTTTATCACAGTTCAAATATAATCATTCTGTGTATTGTAGAGAACTGGTGATCTTAGTGACAAGGCTTGACATTGATTTTTTTTCTTCCCATCTATTTGAAGCTTTTTAAAAAAAATTCTTGTATTCTAGTATTTTCAATGAGGCAGTTTCAATCTTAATTCTTTGTAGAGCCTGAATGAAAGCCCACTAAAGTAAAAAAATTCAGTGGAAATTAAAATAGGTTCATAAAAGAAAGAAAACAAAGCAGAAGCAAAATTGTATGTGTAAATAACATTGATGGTTTCTTTGCTTGAAAATTTGAAATTATTTTTAAAAGAGAAATGCCATGGAGAAGTTTGTGTGAAGGAGCCTAAACCAATTTTAACTAAAATGGTCAGTTATGTAAAAGTGATGTTTAATTTTAATTTGCTTTTGAAAATGTTTGCCATCAGGGGAAAGTGTGTAAGTAGAGAATGTAACTGTCCTGTAAAATATGAATATATGAATAGAAACTACTTTTCTTTCAGTAGAACCGAGAAGACATCAAATTGTATGAATTTCCCTCTGATTTGAATGATAATGCATAAACAGACTTTCTATACATTGCTCTCTGAGAGTCTGTTCCTTTTATGCTTTTTCTCCTTGTCCATCTCTTTCACTCCTGAATTACCTGGACGTGTTTCCTTCTCTTCCTCCAAGCCTTGCTTTATTCTTCATTCAAAGAATTTTGACTAAACTCCTAAATAATGTCCTCTAAGCTTCTTTTCTCAGTCCAAATGCTTCTTAATACCTACCCACTTTCCATGGCTGCAGCTACCTTCTAACTTCAATGGTGTGGAAGCTATCTTACATGCTTTATGGAATATAAAACACAGGTGTTAACCAGACACAAGTCCTTTTATTGTTCTCAGCAGGCATGACCCAGGACACCACAAATCATGATGCTGTCATTGTGTGTGCTGCTCACCTGTTCACAGGAGTTGCTAACATTGGTAGAAATTCAGCTGAGGTGATCTTGTGCTGCCAGCCGAACTTTGGGTAGTGGCAAAGAGGTTAAGAAGTCAGGTAAAAATGACAACCATTGCTGCTGGAAGGAAGAAAAAGGCTTTAGGTTGTAGAATAGTTGCTAGTGACTTGCCATAATACTGATCTACAACCAGTCATATTTAATACAAAATTTTAAATATTAAATAAGACTGATTGCAGATTAGTATTACAGCAAGTTACATCAATGCAATAACTTCAGTGAAAAAAATAATGAATGAATGTATTGTGTTGGTAATGCAAAGGTGAGCAGGAGCATCCTTAGAGAGGAATGGGATATGCATAACTCACAGATTTTGATGACCTAAATAGTAGAACCGAGAAACAGTGCAACAATAAAAAATGTAATAGCTTATGAAATAATACAAATTCCTGTTAAAAGCTCTTTTTAACCAGAGCATAGCCATTGCTGAGGAAATAAAAGACTTGATCATATTATCTAATCTTTGTGTTTGTGTGTGTGTGTGTGCGCGCGCATGTGCGTGTGATAGTGAAGTTTTTCAGCCATGAAAAACAAATAAAATACAAAATGTGTAAGAGGGCTGCCCTCTGTAGCTAGTGATAAGCATTAAGGTCATTAAGTATTGAGGCTTCTGATCCAAACCACACTGTGCTCTCTTGAGAACACATCAGGCACAGAGGAGGGCTTGTCTGATGAGTTGGAAAATACAAGGCTATTACAAGAGAGAAAAATAAATGAGAGTCCTATAACTTGGGGCATAGCCTTTCAGTGAAACATTTATGGGATTTCCAGGGGAATGGTTTAAGTCCAAAAAGGCACAGTGATCTTGCACTGATCTTTGCTGATCATCGTGTAAGCACCCACCAAAAATCTAAGCTTGGAAGAGCTGTGATTCCTCTGAAAAAATATTACAAATAGAAATTTATCAATTTTAGTGAATGAATTTATATACAAACCATGAATAAATTTGTAATTAGAAATAAATTAGGCTTGAAATTAGAAGAAAGTGAATAGACATTGATAGTTTTGAAAAATTTTCTAAAGAAGAAACACAGTGACGGTAGTGGTAAGATCTATTAAGATTGAACATGATTGATTTCTAAGAGCATTAAAATGGCTTCTGTGCTAACAGAAACCCATGACAGATTAGCACATATTCATGTATAAGGTCCCTTACAATCTCACATTCTGAGAAAGTTAGCGACACAACATGGTGACGATCCCTGGTAGGGTGTTACATACCAACAGCATTGATCATTTTAATCAAAGTGAGATGTGAGTTATATGAATATGGAATAGATTGTGGTTTAGTTTGGTTTGGAATATTAGTGTATTGTTTGGCTTTAGGGCGGCTGGTATTCCAGGAAAGCTAAAAGCTGTATGGAACACTGTTTCACTTAAAGACTGAGAACTGATTTCTGTATATTTCTCCTCTTTGAGCTGTGATTGCTACTACATTTTCAAGGCACCAGATCTTCGTTGTGATTCTCTACAGCACAAAGTAGAAATGTGTGTGTCTGTTTTCTCTTTGTACAACAATTTTACCCTTTTCACCAATTGCAGGTCTTGCAAGTCTACTGAGCTATCAAAGGTCAATTAAATCAGTAAAGAAAATCCCAAGACTTCCAGTCAGAATGTTTTCTTTTTGTATATGAACTGTCAAGATCTTGTATCACAAACTGGTCAAGCTCAGTTCTCTCATATCAGTAAAAATAACCTTAATTCAACTCAGAATAATCAAGACTATTGATTATTAATCAGGTAATCATAACTGCCATTCACCTAAATGCTTAGCTGCTACTCAAATAAATATTATTTGAAAATATATATGCAAATTCTTCTTCCAAAGTAAGCAGAGGCAACAAATAATTATTATTAAAATCATAATGATTTTGAATTAAGAATATTGCAGCAGGTTTTTTTTTACTGAAAGGACTCCACTTTAATGGCCTGTCCACCACTGAATTGAGATTAGTGAACTGTTTCATTCACCTCAATAAGCTTGACCATGCTTTAAAAAGGTAGTGAGTCTCAATTTTAACATGATGTTGCTATTACCTGAAGACTCCTCACTGTCCCTCTAGGTCATTTTGCTGTGGTTTTATCTAGGCTGTGTTTGTTTTTCAAAATTCATTGATATAAGTTCTGTATACTGAATTGAAATACCCATGATTTATAATCAAATAATAAACATGTGTTTCTGGTTTATTCCCAGATTCAGAAGAGGAAATGAAAGCATTAGAAGCAGATTTATTGACCAATATGTACACATCAAAGGTAATTATTTTTCCTCTTTTAGCTGACGGGAGGGAGTAAAAGAATTCTCATTACAAACCCAGAGGTCTTTACGCAAAATAATAACCTGTGGTCTAGACCAAGAAGTTTGGTGTTAGGTTTTACTTTGGTGCAAGATTTCCTTCAGTTCAAAGGAAATTTAAAGGTGTTGATGTGACATAATAAATGTGTTCCTCACTTGTAACATTGGTACTTTCATTAAACTGTCAAAACTGTGTTATGTGCAGAGATGTAAATTTATATGAGGAAATGTGTTTCCAATATGATTATGTCTGATGAAAGCTAAATTAACCTTGAGTCAAATCTGTAAGTGCTATTTTTATGCAGAACTTTTCCTATATACATATTAAATTAGGACAGTCGCAAAGCAAAAATTGTTAATACATATGCTGATTTTGATTTAAGAATTTAATCATAGTGTTAGTACAAGAACATGGAGACATGACTGTGAAAATATTAACCTGATAAATGGGATTTCCTTGACAAGTTGCCAGACTGTGAATCATCTACATGTTATTTAATACAAATACAGAAAAAATCAGTTATAACCTCATATTGACAAGGTGAAGCAGCAAGTGTTGCTTATATGTATTGAACAGGTTGATAGACAAATAATTTCTTAACCCTATTATTTTCCACAAATGATCTCAGAAATATGTATGTCTCATATACCTTCAGTAAGATATTAAAGAATAAATGTTGAAACAAGTGCCATGGGTTTTAGGGTGACTGTTATAATTCATTGTTCCAATGAAGTCCACGTGGTGCTTAACTTTAATAGAAAAGAAAATATGAAAAATTTCTTCCAAAAAAAGAGAGGTTCATAAGTCAATGACTAGTTGAAGGTTAAGTACAAAACCTGTCAGGAAAACTTCTGCATTTACTGTATTTGCTTACATGTGAGCTTTTCCACAGAACTATTGAATAGACTAAAAGAAGAAATGAGGGCAGAAAATATATATATTTTTTTTTTAATCTGGTCTGGCAGTTCTTTGATTTCTATGTTCTTTAATGGCACAGTAATTAACCTTAGATGACAAATAAACCCGTTTGCTACTTACTTTTCTAAGGTACAGAAAAATGTAATAGCTACTCTTTTTCTGTGACATATTTAAATGTAGGAGGTTGACAAAAATAGTACTTTCTCTGTGTGGCAAAGTATAGTATGCCCTGGAAGGAAAACCTGCAGTTATTGGTATTTCTGCTGCTGGCTTTAGTGGATCTGTGAACATAACTTCCACTTTTCCTCCCTCTCACCACAGAACACAAGCTCAGGTAACTCAAAATGCGCAAATATATTGCAGCAGCTGATAATGTAATGATGTTTGCCATAATACTCTCATGGTATTTCATGTCATGTAGCTTGCTATTCAACTTCTTTATGGTATTTAACACCAATCAAGTGACACTTGATGTTGACAGAAGCAGTAGATTCATGTTGGAGACATTGCTTTAATTCTGCATTATATTGCCTTAAATTACCATCTAAAATTCATTATTTTAGACAATATACATTGTCCTTTGGCGTCAAAGTAAGGCGTGGTGGAACTACTAAAAAGTATCCATCAACTCTTCTACAAGAGGCATACCACTATTACATTCATTACTGAAATGAATTATTTTTTTCCATCCTCTGCTAGCTGTGTAATAGCTGTCTTGTGTTGTGCCAGAGATCTGGTTCCAGTTGAGGGCAATTACTGTTCAATTGCGTTAACTGTCTTTGACACTGACTTTGTAATAAGCAGCAAAGGAAATCCTGACAATTTAAACAGCATTAAGATGGAAAAAAGATCTTGTTTATGAAAGCTCAGATCTAAAAGCACAGCAAAGTGGATCATCACTTCTGGGTTTAGTATTTGACAGAAAAAAAACTCTGCCTCAATAGGCACTTGTGAAATATATCATCAAGACTACTGCTAGGCTCAAGCACATACCTTTTGCAACATTCAGTAGTCTATCCAATATTACAGGAAGAGTTGCTGTATGCCTCTGACTTCACAAACTGCTGTCCAGTGTCTGCTGCCCTTTTTCAAGCTGCTCTTTAAAGTCATCCATACAGTGAATCACTCTCCATCCTTAAGGAAATATGTCCATGCTTATTACAACTGCCTTCAACATTTAATGAAGTTTATCACCGTTCCCTGCTGTTACATCTTAAAGAGGATACAAGGAGGAAACAAATCCCTAAAATTCTTTATCTGGCTTTTCTCTAAGATAAAATCCAAAAAGCCATTTGGAAGATCTGGGAAAATGACAAAACCTGACATGTCACAAATATGTGGACAGTTATCTCCTGTCTCTGTTTTGTATCAAATAGAAAACTCTATTCCTAGCAAAGGGATAACTCTATTTCCAGCTTCCTAAATGTTTGCCTGAAAGCAGTACTTGCATGAAGACTGTCCTGAACTCAAAAATGAATTTGTTAATTCTGTCCCCCCCATTTTAATTATAGGGAGAAAAAAAATTTTCCTTGAAGAGTATATCATCACCAGAATACGCTCCACCTTTGGGATTCCACCTGACATTAATTTTCTGAAGTCTTGGACCCTCTGAGCTTTTCATTGTTGTAGGATGCCTATTTCTGACTGTGTTTGCCCAGAGAGTTTAGCCGCCTTGTCAGAAGAGCTGCCTAGGAGTTACTGACTTCCTGACTCAGTCATCATGTAAAAATTCATTAGGTTTACAGGCATAAGTGTACACTATGGAAGAACTTCTGTTGTAACAGAACTCAATACTATATCTGATTAAACACAGAGAATATTTTTATTATTTCTATGGTTACAATCTGAACAAAATTCAACTACTGTTTTGGAAAAGAGCCATAGAGATCCTACACTAGCTTGTTTTTTTTACTTGATTATGACTTTGTTTTTTATCTGCTTTCACTACAGAAAGAAAAGAATTTAAAAACAGATAACTGTTTTTCTAAAAAACAATAGCATTTGGGAGGTATGCCTTATAATAAAAGAAGTATCTTAAACAAACTATCAGGAGTATCATTCAACCATAAATGGAAATAAAATATCATATAAATTATAACTTGGGAATATTTTATCTTGCATAGGACAAACCTGTTGTCAAAGAACAAAATGTTCTCAAGCTCATTTCAGTTTCTTATATGATTTAAAAATCTCTTTAAATTCTCTGTCATTTCTCTGTGGGAAATGATATATCTGAGTCTTATTTCAGAAGCATGTTCAACAATGGAAATCCACACATCATGTTCACTTCAGAATTAATACCTTTTAAATTCTTGCTCATACTGAAGTCTCTTTTGTTCCTTCAGATCATTCCCAGGTATTTTTCAAGTTAATCTTAAGAAACTAGTTCCATCTTGGCAGATAAGAGTTCCTTGTTCTCTCGTGTAGGTATTTTTCAAAACATATCTTGAGCTACTGTAGTTGTTATTGCTTAGCCTTTGTGGAAAATATACCGCATATCGGAAATTAACCTGAACATTTGGATTATCGTCGTCTTAAACTGTGATTTTATATATAACTTTAGGATAACTGCCTCGGAGATTTTTCATAACCTAAAAAGCAAAACTGTCTGATTTTCATGCTTGCTGTAATAGTGGAGGAGAAAAATTACGTGACTGGTCTGTTCAGTGGTTGGACATGACCTGGAAAACTCCCTGTTCAGTAAAAAAAACACCAAAGTTTACTCTTGAGCGAAGTTCTTAATTGTTTATAGTCTCATTTTGTGAGTTTGTAGCAAGAGAAGTCAGAAGCAGGTATACCCAAATAAAAACACTTTGAGGTGATATATGCATGGTATTAATTGGAAAGAGACTCTCATCCCAAATGAAGTATACTTGCAGATGGTGCTGAAAAATTGTTTCCTCCTAACCTCGTAAGTATCAGCTAAGACCAATTCCACCTAATGAAGTCTGCTATTTAAGTATTTTACTAATATACAGGGTAAAATTCCTTTAAACATAGACATGCATCAGGCTGACATAAAGTAGTAAATTTAGATCAAAAAGATTATGTATATTATGCAAGAAGGTATACCAAATTTCCCTATCCTTTTCTCCTTTATTCCCATCCACTGGAATATATTTGGTTCTTTTTTAACTCAGAGATCTCATTTGCTCATGTAGCACTGCCTCTAGATTTTATGCCCCATTGTAATTTAGCTGTTGCAGTGGTAGCTTGCATTTCTTTTGTATACCCAAGAGAGAAAAGTGCACTGGAAAAGCCTCCTCAATTGTCATAGAAAGCTCCATATTTTTATATTTCACAAATATTTTAAAACAGACTAGAACATTTTGAAATTGCAGTGGACATTTTTCTTTTTCCTAGTTTATCTTCTGTTAATAAAATTAGATATTCTGCAAAGAGATTAATTTTATTTGAACCTGTCACATCTTTTCAAATAATTTGATAGGCTAACTTGGGCATTTAGATGGGACAACAGATGAGCTCAAAGTAAGCAGTGCAGAATCAATTGCAAGCTTCCAAATAAGATCTGAGATTTGTTTTCTTCTTAGCTTCAAAAAAAAATACTCTTTCCTTATTTTTTCTGAACCCTGTCAGGAATCTGAGAACACACTGTTGTTCTATTAAGGGGCTAAATCATTCTCATTTTGAAAGCATGTGTGTATCAGAGGTATAATCGAGTAATTATCATGGCCAAAAGGGAAATTTTTTGTATCTATTGCTAATAGTGGTGCCAGCTGTTCTTGTGTCTTCCTCATTCCTCTCAGTTTTCTTTCTTTTCCCTCAAAAAATAGGAAAATGTGGTGAATATAAATTATTTCTAAATATGTTTATATTTATAAATAAATCTTGCATGCAATGTCCCTTTGTTAGGAAGGTGTTCTAAGAAACAGATTATGTGATTATGTGATGTTCACACTCTCGATTAGTGCTCCCAAGTATGTGAAAGGCAATGTCTGTTCTAGTGTAATACCTATATTTAACTTAGTACACCCAAGAAAGGAAGCAACCACATTTCAGTCCTTAGGTAAAGTCTAATCCTGATGTTCGTATCAAGGCAATCCTTGCCAGTAATAAATAGGAATTTGCTACTTGACTTTTGATTGGAGGTTGCTGTGTCACCAGTAGTAGTTTAAGGAAACTGATTTCTATACTAACCACTAAAAGGAATACAATATGAAGGAAATAATTAATAGTGGGAGAACAGAGAAAGTGACAAAGACATGAAAAACAATGAATGAGGTAGGAATACACTTTTTCACTTACTTTTTTTCCTAGTGATAATGGAAGAAGACAACTACCACGACTGCTTGGAAAGAACAATACCAGTAGAAAAGTAAATTAAGTTTCCCAAAATGTTTTAAAAGGGTTTAAAAGTAAATAGCTGTTCAATAATGTAAGATACTGGAACAAGCAAGATTTGAGACAAATCATGATGACATTTTTTTATTTCTATCTTTCTGTAACATCTCTGAGCAGGTTCATTACGGACCACCTAAATATAGTTGTTCACAGTTTTTCAGTCTAGTTACCAAGTCAGGAATACTTTGTTTGCACAGATCTGTTTTATCTTTGCTCCATCTTCCTCTAAGCCTGTAGCTTCAATTAACATCTCCCAGGCTCTTGACACTCCAGCATCCAAAACTCCTGGGGTTTACGGATTCCATAACTTCAGATCCAGCCTCATCAAACAGATTGTGCTAGGGCAGAGATCCCGTTCCTTTTCTCAGGGAATTTTGAAATGACTGGTATTTGTTCTGAACTGGGGAGGAGCACCTAGTTAACCACAGGCATCCAGCTTGCATTCCAGAACTGGGAATTTATCCAGTGGGTTTGATTCATTGTCCTTATTTACACCTGTGAATTTATATTATATTAATTTCCATCTATGTTTTGTTTGCACCTGTGCAGAATGGCTATGAAATGCTGCCATTCTGGTTTGGTAGCAGTTTAGTTTTTTCATCATGTTTATCTACCTGGGGGGGATAAGGCTGTGGGGAAGTAGAATTGGTGTGCTTAATAAAAGAGCTGTCCTAAGTTCAGCGTTCTATAATTATTGTCTCAAAGTTGACCAGATGAAAAGTACTTCAGAAACACAAACTTGCTCCTAACAAAATGATTGAATGTTGCACATGATTGCTAAAAGCCAAAACACATTCGATAGTGGGTATTTTTATTTTCAGATTAACAGAGCAAAACTTCCTTACTGGAAAATGACCCTGCTAAACGTCTGCAATCTTGTCAACAACCTAAACAACCAAGTGGGAGAGACAGTAGAGGTAGATGAAGAGGACCTCATTTCAGGAAGACAGTTTCCCTCTACTCTGGATGGCTTCAGCTTGGAAGCAATGCTGACAGTATATCAACTCCAAAAAGTTTGCCACAGCAGAGCCTTTCAGCATTGGGAGGTAAAAAAAACTGCCACAAATGCATATTTTAACTACTTTTAAACTCACTGGTTCTATTTTTGGTGGTGGTGTAAAATCCATATCCATCTGACCCCCATCACATTGTCTGACCTTTCCTTTCCTTTTTTATGTTCTCTAATACCTCTAATATGCCTCTTTTAATAAGAGTTGAGAATTAGCGTAAGTTTCTGAGGAGCTGAGTGTGTTTCTTACAACAACCCATGGATAAATGAGAACTTTTCTTATCTGGATACTTTCTCCACTCTTTGTAGCCATTCCAAATAACCAAATGAACAAATGAAAGTGATCTCTGTGCCAGAATACATAATTACTATATGCTTAACAGTTGTGAAGTTACTCAGATTTATTGAGGCATAAATAAATGCAGTCAGTGTTTTTGTTTTAAGACCCTAAGGCAAACTGGATTAAAAATGCAGGGACACATGCCCATGTGTACATACCATTTTGCTAAGTACTCTGGGTTTCATATCACTACTAGGAAACTGGCAGCAAGGTAATTCTTGCTTATTGTTTCCCCGTGCCTAAAGAGGGCCCTGGAAGTTGACACTGTGACTGTATGAAAATTACTGCTCTTAAACAGGGATTGTTTGTAGTCCATTTGGGATATTTGCCATAGTGCAATGATCACACAGAAGCACACTAGGCACAATCCTCCTGCATTGTTAAACAATACACTAAAAGCTGTTTTGTGTAGCTAAAAGAGATTTCTCAGTGTCACTACTTACTTTCCAATGAACCAGATTTCTTCAGCTATCTCAGGTTCACAGACAGCCTTATGGAGGAAGTTCTGTATATAACAGGCTTACTCTAAATCTTTGTATTTGCTGGGACAGTTAATATAAAAGATTGCAACATCTTTGAGAACTCCCAAGTAAAACTAAAAATACAATTATATATACCAGTTTGATTTACAAAATTTTGGCTTCTTGTGCTTTATTTAATCTTTAATTTGTTTATTACATATTTTGATTTTTTGGCTGTAGGAAGTTACAGATTAAAATATTGCTCAAAAGCTGAAATCAGAAAGCAGTGCAGGTGTTTAGCCTAAATGAGTGACTACAGAGTGACAATCAATAGGAAGTTTTCAGTCAATTTGAGCTTTAGTGCAAGGAGGTTATACTAGCTTTTCTCTCTAGTCAAATACAATGATCTCATTTGTTTCAGTGGAATTTAAATATCATCTCTGTAGGGCTCAGCTGATCTTTAGCCCGATCTTAGTTTTGTGGTTTGAATTTTGTCTTTTTTTCTTTTTTAACTCTGCAACTATTGTAGTAAAGATTTTTCTTGGTGACATGTGTTAAAGTATTTTTTTAAAATTTCTAGGAGTTTATAATCTTCATTACCAGAAAAACCCCTGATAACATTGTGTCTCTTCTTGCATCCTACAGTTACTTCAGCAAGATGCTTTTGATCTAGAGAACTCAAGCCAAGAAAAGGAAATAATGAAGAGAAAAAATCCCTATATTCTGAAACGGCAGCTACATGTGAACAAAGCTAGAAGACCATACATACTCAAGAGAAGTTCATATTACTGATGCAGCAGAAGAAAACAATGTATATTTAGTTTATAGGTAACTGTGCATTATGGTTATCTTATCTAAATCTAAAATCATACTTGTGTGAAAATATACTATGGAAAATCAAGATGATAAAATAGCTGTGTCTTTTTTGCAATTTCTGTTTCGCGATTGTGAATTTTTCCTACTTGAGATTAATTGGACTAATACATTTGCAAATAAAACTAGTTTTTAAGCATGACGTATTGTACAAAACTGAGATTTCAACATACAATCTTGTAGTCTTTTCCAATTGTATAAAGCACACCAACATAACACCAAGTAAATTGATATTGACCATAAATCCTACTAAGAATCTTACAATTTCTTAATGCAACATGTCAAACATATTTTTTGTATAATTTGCTAATAAGAACTGCCACAATATTTTACGTATTGGCCATTAATTTATTAGGGAATAGGTCTAAGGAAGGAAGGAAATACTATCAACTATCTGTTAAATGGCAGCTTCAAAATGAATACTTTAAATAGCCTGCTTGTAAGTGAATTTTAAGTTCTTGACTTCTAACTTGCCACTGAAGACTAATTATTTAAGATAATACATAATGAGACTTTCAAAAAGTATGCTACTGAAAACAAACCCAGATGTGCTTCAAAGTCTCCTATATCACTAACTAAATAATTTATTAAATCACTAAAAGAATTTAAAGTTTACCTAATCTATGAATGCTCAGGAAAAAAAAGAAAAAAAGACAAAAGCTGATTCATGTCCCAGTGTTGTCACTGTTAAAAGTCAAAATAGTAATCTGATTACATGAGAAACTTGGGGAAGTATTTGAAAGATGAATTGAAATTAGAACATCTCATAGTTACAATTAAAAGGCATTTCCTTTCCCTGTCTCCACAAGTTTGTAATAATAGACAATTTCAAGTTTTAAGACAGTCTTGGAAGCTAATTGAGAGGGAATTTCACAGCATGGGAAAAATTGTTTTCAAGCACAAGAAATCAATTTCCATCTGAAAGTTACACATTTTCTGGCTCTGAGTCCGTGGTGTGTGCATGAGATTTAGGATCTCAATGATTCTGAGATCCAATCTGGAGGAAAACCGGCTTGAAAGGACTGGGGGCCGCAGCAACTATAAAAATAAAAAGATAGTGCAAGCCCTGTGAAGCCTGGATGCTCAAACCAAGAGGCAAAAAGGGACAGACATTGTTTTTGAAAACTTGCCTGTTTCCTGGTTGAGGTATTTTCTCAAAGCAATTCTGCAGAAACAAATAGACAAACAACCCCCCCAGAACTACCCTCTAAAACCAACCAACAAAAAAAAAAAAACCCCAAAAAGCACTCCCACCCTCCCCCTGCAAAAAAAAATCCAAAACTGATCAAAAGTCAAAAACCAAACACTCCAAGAATTTCCAAATCCTCTCACCGGTTAGATTTTCTGCCAATTATTATTAAAAATATACAGGGATATTCAGAGAAAGAACATACCCATACCAATTGTTATACCAACTTTTATTACATGGGGAGGGATGTTTTTTTTGCAGTAAATTTTGTTTTCACTGTATTAAAGCTAATTATATTTCTTTTTCTCAATGCAAATGTTATTAATCAGTTTATTCATTCAATAACAATTAAATGTATGCACTGACAAGATATAACTGATCATACACTAATTATTGTAATAATCACTATGACTTGAATACAGAAAATCACTTAAGCACATTCAGTCTCAATATTTTAAATGCTTAATGTGCTTCAGGGCTTTGCTTATATAAGGTTCTAGTAAACTCATTCTCTTCATTTACTTTACAAAACCGTCATAGAATTAGACTGGAAACCAATATGTTCTCAAGTGGCTAACATTCTCTTTCCAACAGACCTATAAGATCCCTAGTCCTATTGTGCTTATTTTATATACTGAATTATCTTTTGGTCTGAAACTACAAAGCAGAACAGAGTTTGTTCCAAAATTTACTGCTAGCGGTATATAAGGAAAAAAATAAACAGAGACTTCAGATTGCTTTTTCATGAGAAACACAGAAGAATAAGACAAAGAAATAGGTTGTCATATTTTTCTCTCATGCTCAGTGTAAGAGTATAACAGCTAAAAAAAAAAAAGTAGGGTAAGGTATTATGGTCTTCATGTCTTCAATGTACACTTTTCAAAAACAAAACCACCCTTCCATGTTTCATTTTGGAGGTGATTTAGATATTCAGGGTGATGGCAGAGGACGTCAAATGATGGTATGAACTGTTTCACCCTCATCTAATACTCCACATTCTAGACTTATCTTGTGACTGTGTACTTGGTCCTTGAAGTGCAGAGCTAACAGATTAGTCAGGCTGGCTGAAAATGGCTTTAAATAACCCATTTCCTTTCAGCAGACTGTGAATCCACACAGAGCCAGCTATTGTGTGTCACTGGAGGAGGCAGAGCATGTCAGGAAAGTGTATCTTGTCAGGTGTCCCTAATCTCTGATGGAGGTGTCCAGGCACCTGACAGAGGAATGTCATTCAGAGTGACAGTCTGAACTAGATAAGGAAACAAAATCCATAATTGTAACATGGTCAGTTAAGCTACAAAAGTCAATGCTGGCAATTCAGCTTTTTCGTCACTCATGAAAAGCAAGCATAGCAGCATTAAAATATTAGAAATCACAGTTAAACCATAGGATTAAGCCAGGTGCACGGAGCTGTTAAAGGAAATTTTGAAGTCTGGGAGACCCTTATTTGCTTCAAATCTCTCCCTTCTGGCTGTTACTACCTCCTGATGACCTCCCTGCTGTGGAATTGCAGCCTTCCTTTAGCCTTCACTTTCAGATGATGGCAGAA
>VZRE01005234.1:19327-128484 GCA_013396775.1 Cephalopterus ornatus | reverse complement strand
CCTTACCTTTAAAATAAGGGAAAAAAAAAAAAAAAAAAGGCATGCTTATGCATGCTTTTCTCTATTTTGCGCATCTTTCAGTGAGAACCTCAGGGTGCTTACTTTGTCCCTAGCTGTGCATTGCTTGAAAAATCAATGCTATATTTGCTGCAGCAATGAGTGCTGAATGAAGTTGAAATAAGAGGAGGGTCTCAAAATATGTAAAGATATTAATTCAGAAATTCAGACAGCTTTTTTTATTCCTTCCCTTTCCTTTTCCCTTTCCCTTTCCCTTTCCCTTTCCCTTTCCTTTTCCCTTTCCCTTTTTTCCGTGCAGCTCATAATTCCCTTATGTTAAAAAATGTTATTTTGAAGACCATTAATTCAGATTGCTGCCTTGGCTTAAAGAATGATATGGGAAATTTTGTTTTATAAAGGCAATTATTGAGACATGTTCTGTTTGTCTCTTCAGAGGAGCACATTTTTCCTGCATATTCCATTGTTAATTTTTTTATGAAGATCACAGATGAGTAATTATACCAATTATTCAGAAACTTCATACTAAATTTTTTCTTAAACTCCTAAAATATTTGATACAGTCACACAAAGCAATTGCAGAAACCTCTCAGTACTTTCTAATGTATAATTAAATATATCTGAGATTTACTTTGATTTTTTACATTTTTAAGAGTTCTAATCCATAATATTACTACTGCCCTATACAGGAGAAGTAAAACAAAGAGAAATTTAAAATTTTATCACTTCTGAAGCATATAGAAACATTATAATAATTGCTGTTGTCAAGGTTAAATGTGGTGATAGAGTAAGTTTTCGGTTCTTGAGTCTTGCTTGTGGTATATTACAAATTTTGGTTTTTGTCTTTTCTATTATAAATGTAAACTTTGTTCTATGTCTTAGGTAAGAGTTTAATGATTGTGCTGTGAACAAAGTAGATGAATTGTTGAGTTTTCTGATTAAGAGAGATTTAATTTTGCAATGTATGATATTGACTGTGCCTCATATACTATTCCTAGTGAACACACAATGGACACATAGTTCATTTGATCTTTATTCTTTTTCCCCAGGATTACTTATCAGTTCGCACTGTGGGGTGTCAAATTGAAAATACAAGCCACCACTATAATAATTGAGTGTTGGAGGGCAGAAAGAGGAGCAGGTTCTTCTGAAATTCCCCAAGGTTCCAGACTGTTGTTCTTGATGTCCAAAATATTCGACTGACTGAAAGCAATCAGAAAACTAGAATTGCAGGGAACCTGCAAAATAAAGCATACTGACTCTTGTGATATAATGATAGAGTCAGAACATGTATCTCGCTTTTCTAGGAATCAAAAAAAGTGGGAGGGAGGGGTTGACCTTCACAAGGAACCTGGAGAATGAAATTTTCCTTGCTACCAAATCCAAGCATTCAGAATTTGTGAGTGAGGCTGCAAAAACCTGCAAATAGGTAGATAGGTAGATAACAGAGAGATACATAGACAAATAAGGAAATAAATATCCCTGACTTCTAAATAAAGTAATAAACACATGCCAAATAATTTTTATTTCTTTCCATTTACTAGACTTCCAGGGAGCATCTGAATCACATTTCTAAGCACTTCTATCAAGAGGTGCTCAAACACATTTGTTTGTTAATGTTTATTGCTACTGAAAATTGTCATTCTCATCCAACCTCTTGTATTCAGAAGATGTCAGATTAAGACACACATAAAAGCATAATGTTCAGGATCAGATTTCAAAATTCAGATCCAGGATATATGGCCAGACCAAACAATCAGACTGTGGAATAGAAAGAGCTTTGTCGTACCCCATTCATTAGCTGGCAAGCTTTAACTGAATGACTTGTCTCAGGTGGCAATATGGGAAAATGTCATGCAAGCCACCCAGGAACTTTGGGCTGAGTGTCAGCTATTAAGAAATATAAAGCCTTCAGGAACTCTTAGTTTCCCAAGTAAGAGTTGCTTTGTCTGACTAGATGAGAGTGTACAGCTGATGTCTCAGGACATGCTTCACTTCCTTTACATAGAAGGAAAAGATGGGACTATACAAAACTGGACTTGAATTACCAAGGAATGACATTTGTTTGTTTGAGTTCCCAGTGGGTCAAATACCAATCTTTTTTGTCACAAAAGTTACAGTGCACTATTAGTCTAGAACCATTTTCTGTTTTATTTCTGAAAATAAATTGTAGGAATCTTTTGTAGGATACATTTCTCTTATGAATACATAAAGGGCTTCTCAGATTGTCTACACATTGCTTTAATAGATGAATGGCAGCAGCTTGAAGACCTCTGTCAAGGTACAGTGTCTTAAGCTGCTTAACAAAGTATTAATGGAATGAGAATGAAAAACTGCTGGATTTGTACACCAGTGAAGCTGATGTTGAGGATAGACTGGGAACATCCTAAAAGGCAGTCTTGACATCATTGCAGCTTTTTGAGATTCCTTATTTAAAAAGCCAAACTGTATAACAGATTTTTGTAATCTAATATTTAGAATTTAAGATTGTTTTCCCCCCTGCAGAAATTTAACTCTAAATCTAAAATAAATGTGTACACAAAAAAAGAAAGAAAGAAAGAAAGAAAGAAAGAAAGAAAGAAAAGAAAGAAAGAAAGAAAAAGAAAGAAAGAAAAAAAACTGGTATGTGCTATATTGTGCATTGTTTTTGTAAAGAAAGTTTTCCCAGAGCAATATGACTTGGGAATCATTTTATCTGGAATAAATGGTATGGTTCCTTCAAAACTTTTTTCCGAAACCATTGTTTATGTGTATCTAAAAAAAACAACTTCCTAGAATCTTATATTGTAAAGCCTTTTATTGGGATGCAAAAAAAGACTTACGTTGAATGAGTAATCTAATCCCTATGCTTAAAAGCAATCATTCTTGTCCTAAAAAAAAAAAAAAAAAGAAAAGAAAAATTTCCTATTTTATAGCAGGTATAGAGAAAATCTTAGAAATAGTTTATTTAATAGCTCTTGCATGAATGAAATCTCTTGGTTATTTTTATGTTTTTTATCAAATCCTTAGGGTAGTTGTATAACCATATACTGTTGTAGTTGTTGTGCTTTGGTATCTTATATAACAATCTTTTAAATAAAGAGCTGTTTGGAACAGACAACATGCCTTTTGTTCTGTTCAAAAAGAAGACATCAAAAAAATAACACCACATGGAGCAGAGGTATATGTGCATGTACTGACAAATGAATGGTTTATTTAAATTATTCTGAATTTTGCAGCAAATAAAGTATAATTTATAGGGATATACAACTGCAGAATACTACAGTACCATGATGGTTTTGCTGATTGTTGCAGAAATAGACAATAATGACACAAATTTCTAAATGTTTGTCTTTAATATGCATAAGGCACTGAAATACTAAGACCGCAGCTGCTTTTGAAGCTGAAATCCTTGACAAATACTTAACTTTCATTCTCCTCAAAAGTTTCCATTTACTGAAGGCAGATTTTTCCTGAAAGTGGAGTTAAGAGTTACTATTACAAGACCTGCCCTGCAGAGAATGAGGGCATTGTGAACATTACAGTTTGGGGTTTTTTAATAAATATTACATGTACTCTGCTTTACCTTTTGGTTTTACATATTTCTGTGTTATAGCACTGAACTGAAAGGGGCTATAAGAGCACAAGGAAATGGGAAGCAAAAATGGAGACAGATAAGGGACTAATGAAAAAAATGTGGGAAGATACTAACTGGGTATTCCTTCAGTCTGACTCCAGACAAAGAGTATTAGACCTGGCTTAGGCACAGGTGATATGTATTTGGAGGGAGGGAGAAAAGGAGGGGAAAAAGGAGGAAAGCAAATATAATTCTAATTCTTGCTATCATAGTGTTGATTAAAGACTAAAGTATACATAGGCTGTATGAATTAAAAGACACAGGATATTCTGAAGAAAAGGGTGAGTTTCCATCAGAGGATGGGAAGGGCAATAATCTGGCCTTCATTGCCAACACTTCCCTCAAATCACTAAAAGCAGATTTGAACTAAGAGATTTCAAACTGAAAGATATTAGTCTGAAACTGGAACTAAAGAAAGCTGATCAGGGAAAGGAGAGAATGCATGGCAAGAGTAAAGAATGACACAAATCAGAGTCAGCTCAGTCATTCAGTAAATTGTACAGAGCCTGGACTATTGAGTAGGACAGAAACACAAATTTTTTTGTTTGGGATTCTCAACACCAATCTTCCCAGGTTTGACAAGACTTGTAGTTTGATGCATGTCTCAAGAAAGTTAGCACTATTTTGTCACACTAGTCTCAGAATTAGAAGACATTCTGTTATCCATACAGGAGGCAAGGAAACCCTTTAATGGGCTGTGAAAAAGGACACAGGAAATTTGCCTCCAAAGAGAAGGCCTTATGATAAAGCAGAAGCTCATTTCATGCTTGAAAGGGAAAAAGAAACCTATATTTTTAGGTGTACACATTGATAGATCATGCACTGCTTCTCTTCTCTACTTTATATTCTTTTCCCTGTTTTTTTGTTGTTTTATGTTTATTTTATTTTTCACAAATTATGAAACTATTCAAAAAAGCACTGAATCTTTTGGAATTAAATTATTAACGTCCTTTGATGTTTTCTATCTGTTTACTACTGATTCTCATCTACCATAGCACTAGTCCTAGTCCTACTTCAATTTCCTGTGCCATTTACTCTGGTTCACTTAGCAAGCTCACAAATTGGTCTGAATAAAATATTAGTGAACTAAAAATAGCTTGTGTGCAGTGCATTTAACATGTATTAAAAAAAGTTATCAGAGAAAAATAGTCATATATACACTGAATTTTATCCCATTTTACATGTATCCAGTTAAGTTTTCCATTGAAAGTTTCAAAATCTACTGAAATTCCGTTAGTTTGCATTTGCACAGATTTCCATCCCATTAACTCTTGAATACAGATTTGTATCATACTGTTCCAAGATGCGTATCTTGTTAAAACTGATATCTGCAGCTTCAGAAGTCAGACCTATTTCTTTGAATGTCGGTGTGAAGTTTACCCAGGACCCTTATTCAATCCACTGTATTGCTCATCCTCTAATCATCTTTAGGAAGTATAAAATAACACTTCTTTTCCAAAAAATGACACTCAGCTGGCCATCTCTTTACATCCTTCACGCCCCTAAAGAAACAAAGACAGAGAGTATTTAAAGTAATTCCCTATTCCACAAAAGAATTTTGAACTAAGAAAACAATTAGAAAGCATTTTCAAATAGGCTTCATTATTGCTCATGATTGCATGTGGTAACACCTCAGTTTTTATGTTCTTTCCGTAGTAATAAGATATTTTGAATGCTAGAATGATCTAAATCTAATAGCTAATGCTAGCTCCTGATACCATCTAACTCTAGCATAGAGAAGATTATACTTCAGGGAAAATTTACCTTTGTTTAGAGGGCTTAAATATAGTCTGTTTCTTATTTCTAATGAGTTAAATAGTTATTACTAAACTATGGGGATTACTCTGTGAATAGTCTAACGAATATTTTGGTTAAATACTTGTATCTTATTTAGGACAATGAAGAAGTCCAAGGACTGTTCTAATACAAACTAAGCCTTGGTAATAAAAGCTTGGTTGAAGTGTTGACATACATGGACTCAGTTAACTTGAAAAGAATAAATTTAGCTTTTCACAATGTTTTTTCTTCTGTAACTTTGAGCTCTTTTTCTCTGTGTTTCCATTCTTTGTCCATTCTATTCTGTTAACAGGTGTATTGCTCCACTTATAAGAGACAGGATGCTCTCATAATTGAAGGGATTAGAGAAGGCAAAATAAAGCTGTGTAGTTGCAGTAAATCCCAGTTCCTTTATCAAAGTATGGAAGACGTCAGGATCCAAACCTACAGGACTTCTACATGGCTAGCACTCTAAGTCAAGTTTCTTTGAATGTTAATGATACTGAAAAAGAACAATAAAATGTCTGTTGAGAACCCACTCACTGTGTCTAGAAACTTAAATGATCTGGGATTGCTCATATCACGCTTACTGTAAAAACATCTGTAAGCCTACATTTCTGAACAACATGTTGCTGTGTCCTTGGCAGGGTGGGAGGTGAGGGTGTAGAGGTGTGGGAAATACCTTTGAGAAACATCCGAATCACTGTGATACTTCTTCAGTGTAAGATCAAGGAGTAGCATTGGGAACTGTAGCTTTTCTCAGATTGTCTTTACAGATAGAAACTGCAGAAATTTATATTCTCTGAAAGAAAGTAATCTGGAACTGGTCTTTTATTTAGCTTAGTCGTGGCAAATGAGACACTCAATTTCAATACGTGGTGGACTGACCTGGACCCAAAATCCATGCTTCTGTGAACTGGGTGGATATAGATTATAAACAGGATGTCTTCTAAGCATTCAACGAGGCAGAAGGCATAAGAAGTAATGCTATGCTAAAACATTTTTGATGCCTTATTAGCAGCTTTCAGTACTGTGTGAAGAAACATAATGTACTATTTGCAACACGTTCCAAGGCATATCTTGATGTGAAAGAAGGAGCTGACATTTACTGTGAAAAGTAAAGTCTTTATTTAGTTAGAGAAAGTGTTAAAATATCTGAAGCATGGTGCTTACAAGCCTTATTTCTATTCACTTAAGCACTTCAGTGCTTTTCTGCTAGAAGTGCATCTGCCCCTTTGGCAATGGGTGTGAATAAGAAAGGATTGCTCAAATTCACCGTTATAGATATTCACTGAGACTGATAATATAGGAAGCTAAAACAGTACAGCTTTGTACAATCAGTTAAAATGGTTTGGGGAAACCAGGAAAAGTCAAATAAATGGTCAATATTTCATTTGCTAATGTATATGCACACAGGAAGAAATTCTTTACTGTCAGGGTGGTGAGACACTGTAACAGGTTGCCCAGAAAAGTTGAGGATGCCACACCCTTGAAACTGTTCGAGCCCAGGCTGGGTGGGGCTTTGAGCAATGTGGTGTAGTGAAAGGTATTCCTGCCCATGGCAGGGGGCAATTGTAATTAGATGATCTTCACGGTCCCCTTCAACACAAACCATTCTGTGAGTCTGTGATATGCACAGGCATATATTAGCATATAATGTTCTCTGCCGTATCTCTGTTAAGGTGTATCTCACCACAAGAAGAGCTTTGCAGGGGTGTTACTTGATTTTGCTGGCCAGAAAAAGGAATGTTTATGCTTTTTTGATGTGGAAAAAAAATTCAATAGTTTCTTCATTCTTGTGCATTAGCAGAGCTGACAAAAACTATGATCCATAGCTGATCTCTTCTGGTGTACATGTGAGCTGCACAGCCGGGTAATAAGCCCAATCATCACCTTCCAACATTCATGAAATCCATTCTATGTTGCAATTCTATGTACAGTCGCACTGGACCTGAACTGAGCACCTAATTTGGAGTGTGAGAAGATGAAATGATTTGGTGACAGAGAAGCCTCAATCTTCTAAGGCACCAGTAGACATATGAAAACATCAGATATTGCAAAAGTGACAGGAGGGAAGTCTTCTGTAAGCTGAAAATGATTATTGGATAAAATAGCGTAAGTGACAAACAAAAAGTAGACTAAATGGTTGCTATTAAAGCTAAATGAAGAAAATAGGGACAGAGAGAAAGCTGCTGTGTTGCTCCCCACATAATATAATGAAAACTTCTTCAGAAATATATTACCATCCTTTAAAGTTGCTCCCTTTTTGACACTGAGTGCAAGATCACATCTGTCCTCTTCCAAGAACAAGAAAGACCGGACTCTTACCTGTCTTCCTGGGATTGCTGAAAACAAATTTGTGAGAACCAGTATTTCAGTTTTCCTATTGAAGTGGCACCCAGTCAACAACAGAGGGTGAAAACACACAAGCCAGAATCTGGTCTTGCTCTTTGAGAAGAGCAATCCGTAGAAGAAGATACCATGGGTATCCTACTGCACTTATTTTTTTTTTAACTGATATCTAGAAACTTGGCCCATTCTAAATTACAGGAGGTCAATACTACTCCAAAAAATGACAATTCCTTAATAGCATCCTGATTGGTACATGGATTGTAAAAATATAGTTGCTACAGAATTGAAAGTGCATGAAATGTCATGTTAAGTAACACAAAACACCATAAGAATAGAAGACATCATTCAGGTCACTGATTTCAATCCTTCACAGTTTTAGTCTGGCAAGTAGTAGAGACTTCTCATATGGAGTTCATCTCACCAGAGTCAGATATCTAGGTCTAAGCTAGTTATGCAGACTTCCTTTATGCCTAATGAAGAGAGAGGAACTTTAGGAGAGAAATCCTATATCAGGAATTATCTATCTGTAAACAAACAATCTACCTTGGACTAGACACTTCAGCTTCAAATGTTATAAACATGCCAGGTAAATCTTGGTTTGAGCCTATAATGAGTCACAGAAGTTTCTACCTACACAATGATCCTCATCAAATGGGCCATGAAAAGACATAACTGCCTGGAAAAAAAGTGAAAAAGAAGAAAGCAATATTTGAAGTAATAATGACCTCACTGGTCCTGGTGTCACGGCGATATTTATTGAGTGAATGTTTGAGAGAACTATCAAAGATTTAAGAAATATTTTGGAACTGAAAAGGGGAGAGATTTCAGATTAAAATTATTTCAGATAAAGTAATAAAATTTAAATAAAATTTAAATAATTATAATAAAATAATAAAAAACTTATTGAATTAAAAATTAGATTCTCAGAACTGATAGAAATGTGGCTATGAGTGTGTTATAAATTTGCAACTAAAGAAAACCTCATAGGCAATTTACATAAGGAAATGTTGAAAAAAATTTGCAGAGTGTAGAAAAATGAGGAAAGATTAAATACTTATTTCAAAAGACATTCTGTGGAAATGTGTTTCCCCATAGAGAATAAGTACAAGCTTATTTATATACATTGGTTTGATAATTTTTGTCACTGAAAAATGACAGGAATGCTTGAAAATCTTCTCTAAAAGGAAAGACGTCTTACGGGGTATGACAGAATGTTGCATATATTTGGATCTTGATTCAATGAGTATTTGTGAATGTGCTATATACACATATATACATTTGTGAATGTGCTAGTTAATATACTTTGAGTAATCTGTACAAAGAAGCTACTCAACCTTTTTTAAGTTGTCTTTATTATCAGTGGCATGAGATTGTATCCTTTTCCATTTTAAAGTGATTTTAAAGATTATCCCTTATTCCTGCTGGAGTCATGAATCTAAACTTTACATTTGTAATTCTGTTACTAGGGAAAAAAAAGTGCTATTGAAGTTTTGGGCTGGCAATCACAATTTTCCTTCCAACAGTGCTTGTGATTACTGTTTATGTTTTGATCAGATTTTGCACAAAACCAGTAGAAAATTCAGGATTTTATTTAATTTCAGAATCAGGGACTGGAGCTACAAAAATTACATCTCTATTACAAAATTTTGTAATGTTCTCTTTATCAGCTGTGTACTCTCTCTTTAACAAAAAAAGGAGAGAGTGGTGAACTGGTGGATAATTTGAACAGAAAGAGAAGACAAGGAGGAAAGAAAGCAAGAGAGACAGACTGTGAGGGTAGGGCCCTTTTTCTTCTTCTACAGCAACTTAGTAAGCATCAGTATCTTAGACCTTATTGTTGCAGGACACTCTTTACCTGTTGCAAAGTAAGGAATCAATTTTTCTGAAGTTACTAATAGCTCTGCATGCCTAATTTTTACCAGATCAGTCAAGACTGCCTTTTAGAAAATGGTACTTTCTGCATGCTGCTATTTAGTCAAACTCTTTCAAACAGACCAGTTACAAACCATGGCAGCACATAAACTCTAAACTACCACTTGAAAATTATTCATAGGTTTATGATCGAATTCCCTGCTTTAAAAATGTTTCAGGTCCATTTTGAGGTGCAAGCAAAGCTATGACTTAACTACAAAAGTTTCCATGACTCCTTTGCTCCATCAATTTCCCAAGCCATAGGGAACACTTGATTTTAACAGGGAAAAAAAAAAGTTCATTTTCCCTTCATTTTCTTTTTTGGGTGGGGTAGATTAATTCCTACTGCAGACTCGAGGAGATGAGCAGCAAAAGAAGAAGCTTTTGTAGAGAATGCTACCAGTTCAGCTGTACTGTGTCATAGCAGCCAGGTTGTAATCCAGAGTAGACCAAATGATGAGCCGCTGTTCATGATCAGTGGGTTTATGAGGATCTGCCTTACTGGTGACCACATAGATGAGGAGGTAACAGTCAACATGGTAGAGAATAATTTGGCAGAGTATGAATGACAGAGCTAGGAGTTTGGGCTGCTTCATGTTTGGTACCAAAGGGTAGAATATCTGTTTTAATTATGTTTAGCTTCTGATTATTTGACTTGCACATGAACAGAGGATAATTAGAAAATAGTCTTTCTTGAAGCTTGCTTTTCAGATTGACAAGGCTTAGGGCGGAGCATCAGGACTTGTGTTAAACATCATATTTCCAGAGGCCCCAAGATCAGCCTCTAGAACTTAAAGATTAGCAAGTTGAATGCTTTTACTTATGAATGGATATCAAGGCGTTGTCTGGAGAGACACAGCACATAAAGAGTAGACAACAGCATTTTTCCCTTTTAAGTTTTTCCTTTGTTAAAACCAGTAACAGAGCTTCCATTCCATTCAGAGGGTGAAATAACATTTTCTCATAAAAGACCTCTACTCTCAGATGCAAAGAGGAAGTTTTTAATGGGGAGACCTTCAGCATTTTTTTTACTTTTAAGTACTTAAATGTCTATGTATATGGATTTTAATACAATACTACAATACTTGGAAATAAAGTGTAAGAGTATTAACTACCTAGAATAAATCTTGAAACATCACAGGTCATATCACTCTCTGCCACCAATATCCATGGTGCACGCAAGAAAAACTGACACCTTGTAAGGGCTTCAAAATCCATTGTTTCTACTGAGTTACTCAGTTCTAGGACATGTGAGGGCTTCTGATGTGACTTTATTCATGTGCTCATCTGTTAGCTGAGGCAATTTTGTTTCAGAGTCAGTGGGAATCTTCTTGTATTGAAGCCAAGGCATATTTTAAAACAAAGTTAAATCTTCCTTGGTGTGATGCCAAGACATTCAGAACATTCAGGAGTTATATAGTGATATCTACTTAAGGTTTAAATATTTACTTGGGAATGCCTAGGACGTTGCAAATAATCCACCAAAAGGTGCACCAGTATTGCAGAGAGCAAAATATAACCAGTAAACTCTTTTAACAAGAAATAGATGAAAATGGTATTGTCAGGAATCACTGCTGAAGTGGAATAGAAAGATATTAAAATATTTGATTAAAAATATAATAACTGTGATTTTCTCTACAAATCAATAGTCGAAAATAAAGAAAATACTAGAAGAAAGGTCACTTTACTAATGAAGAATTTCCATTGCTTTTTAGGCATTGAGAGAAGAAACGGTCTTCAGGAGTCTTTTTATTGCAATATACCACCATCTGGTGGAAGTAAAGAGAAAGACAAAGCTTTTGAGCAGTTAACCTGTCTTGATAATTGGGAAACTTTTGTTTCCTAGTATTAGTTGCCTTCAGTGGTCTCGTGAAGCTTTAGTGCACCAAATCACTTAAACCCATATAATTTTCACACGGTTCTATTCAGCTTATTTGCTCATTTATTTACTTTTAAAAGATTAACTCCTTAAGTGACTTAAGGATGTTCTTAAAGCTAAATACACATTTCAGTATTTCTTAATATATCTGCTGTGTAAGACAGGACAGATTTTTCCACTTGGTTATATAAAATGTTTCCGGATCCTTTGCTAAATATCAAGCAAGAGTAATCCTATAGACTATAGGCTATTGCTGTATATTCTAGGTATTGGTAGAATTGGAATTCTTTCTCTTTCAAAAAATTGGGAGCAAGATGACATTCCTTGTGCTATTAGGAGTTTTTTTCCCCCAAAATTTTGATTAAAACCTTAGGGAACAGATTCTAGCCATATTGCCTATGCAATTTATGAGCTAAGCTTCATTTTATACTGCATTGAAAATTCATATGTTAACAGAGTTTGCAATATATGCTGATATAGTATCTGTGCTCTCTCTGTGCTCTCTCTGTTCTTTCTGTGTTGTTGACAACAAATGTTTAATATTGTGAGTACAACAAGATTAGAAATAAAATATGTATCTATTAAAAAAAATCTTGCTATAAAAATAAAAGGGAAAAAAAGCACCACACAATTTTGTTGATACTTTTTTTTGCTGCAGAACTGCAGAATGAAATATTCTGCTCTGGAACTGTTTAACAGGATCCTCAGTGTCTCACCTATTTTTTTTGGCAGCTGCTAGGCTTGCAAACTAAATACTTAGGCATCCCAAATATCTACCAGACAACTATTTGGGAAATTGAGGTATCGTGCCACTAGATGTTGGACAATTTGCTGCAGAAAGTTTTAAGCAGACTTACAGCCACGCAGCTTATTCAGTCTTGGACAACAGCAAATCAGCAAAAGTTTTCCAGCAGAATTAAGAGTCTTGCTGAGTTACATGACATGGTCACAGCCAAAGGTCAGCCTGTCTGCCAATTTCTGCTGAAGTTTTGGCAGGATCAGCCAGTCCGCAGGAGTATGCCAAGGCCAGAAAACTGGCACTTTTTTATGGGAAAATATTTTGCTATAACCTTTTAACAAGGCCTAACAGCACACTGTGGGTTTAACTATGGCATTGGCTTTGTAACCACTGCTCCTCATGTATTTGATGGAAGGATACATTCTGGTCTCTAGGAAGCCAGAAGGAATGCAGCTGGCAGCAGAAGATGTTTGATGGTGAAGAGCTATGTGCCAGGAAGGGAGAGATCTCAACAGTGGTATAAGGAAAATGTTGCCCATGGCATATGTTCATAATGGTAGCTACACATACATGGTGGCACAGGATCTGTTTCTCTCGCTTGCTATTTCCCAGTGAGGCTGTGTTCAGGGTGACACAATCTGTAGCTGTATCCAACATGTGCGGACACTTGCTTATGGCCTGAGTGCTGCCCTTTTCATGTAAGGGCTGGCTTCTGAATTTGATTCAATGTCCATGACTCCCCTCCTACCTACAGAAATCTGGATGGAGTCAGATATAACTTTAAAAAAATTAGGACTTTGCTTCTGTAAAATCATTATCTCATGTAGATGAAAAGTGTTCTTTTTTATTTATATATTGCAATTTCAATTAAATTTTGAAGCACATGCCTAGAATAATTTAAGTGTACTGTACAAAGCAGGTATCATTTTCATAGCGCAACTAAATTTGTGGGACAAGTATTCTAATTTACTGGGAACAGTTCAGGTTTAAGCCATAGTGCTGAAAAGGGGAAACCTAGATTCAGTGGAAAGTGCAGCTAAGATGACTCCAAAGACTGTACTGTTTTAATGCCACAGATATTCATGAACACAAGAAAACCACCTATCATAGAAGAATTGAAGGCTCTTTTATAACTGATATTGCCAGTTTTGTAAGCAACTGTTCATTCTTTTTTAATCACTTTACAATGAGTTTCACAAGTTAAATCGTGTCTTGTAACATGAATCCGTTTTGGATATTTTTAAGCAGGTTGCATTTAATTTTTGTTTTCCATCTATAATTGTGTTTAACCTTTAGAGAATGAAAATCAGCATCATAGTTTAAATGAAGGTTTTTTTGGCAAATATTCTATGTTTTAACGAGTCCTTCTCTTTCCTTTTTAAAAGAAACGTGACATGGCTATATTACATTGCTCAATTACCTAAAGTTCTGTTGCACCACTGAGCAGTCAATTGTTTAGAGAAATGCTTTCTTTCTCAAAGAGATTCTTGGGGCCCATAATACTTTTAAAATTATTGCCTGGCTTTTTCAGTTTTCTCCATACATTGTGGTTTAATGCTGGTAGGCAGCTAAGCACCACACAACCCTCACTCATTTCCCACTGCAGTGGGATGGGGGAAAGAGAAATGAAGATTAAACCCAAGAAATTCTGGGTGTCAAAATATTAATTAAAAAAAATAGTAAGTGAAGGGTAAAGTAGAAGTAGAGGGAAAGAAAACAAGTGATGCAAAGGCAGTCACTCACCACTTTCCTCAGGTAGACCAATGCCAACTAATTCCTCTTTGTTTAGTTTGGGTTGTCTGCCTGTTCCCTCTCTAACGATTGTGCACCCCCAACCTAGTCAGTGGTGGGGTAGAGTAAGAAACAGATGTGGCCTTGATGCTGTGCAGACAGTGTTCAGCAATAGCTACAACATCAGTGTGTTGTCAGTGTTGTTTTGATCACAAATATAAACCATAGCACTGACTGAGCTGCTATGAAGGAGCTACCTCAGTCAGGCCCAGTATAGCATGTTACTGTTGGATATGAATGATGCTCTCCAAAAGTTCTATACTATTTACAGCACCAAAAGCAGTTCCATACACTGCCTTCAACACAATAAAATTTTTTTTGAGAATATATATGAAATCTTCCATTCTGTTCTTTGTCTGCAGTTTCTTTTTTCACGGCCAGGAAGGTAATTTTCTTTGTCTTATTTTTAGGCAAAGATTTCGTTTTCCCCTGCTTAATGTCACAAAATTAGTAAACATACCTAACGATCTACCAGTTTTATTGAAAATAAAACCCTAAAACCACCACCACTGCCCCCAGTTTTGGATCTTCTAGTTACTTCTATGACTTTAGTAAAGGTTACAGAAATTTACTTTACTAGTTAATGTCACATTTTATAACTGTCTGCTGCCTGGTCTAAATAGCCATAGTCCTTCTGATCTTCTGAAGTCAATTCCATAGGTTCCTTTATCTTTGTCATGTCTACCTGCAAATATGACAGCTTGAAGTGAATCCCATGTTCAGAAAAACAGGTCCTACATTATATATTTCAGTGGCAGTGAACAAAAGTTGCTATTATTTTCCTGTTCACATCATACCTCTCAATATATTCTTTACTTTTTAGAGTTGTAGTAGGCAAAGTTCAGATGACTAAATTGGTGCTCAGGCATTTTTTATCGGCGTGTAGAATTCAGAGAATGATAATTAGCACGTGAAGAAGAAAACATTAAATCATTGATTCTGCTTTCCCCTGCAAGGGAAACAAGAGAATTTAATAAAGGCTAAAGCTAATTTTCAAGTTCGCATTTGAAGCCTTCAAAAAGACAAATAATCTCACTCTGACCCTCAATCATCTTTTCCAGAGTATAATCACCCTAACCACTGAAAATTAGAAATAAACAGTGCAAATCAGAATTGGTCAAGTGTTAATTTGTAGCTATTTGTTTATTATGCTTTTCTCCACCATTACCCTTAGTATCCAGTAATTTTTATCTCTTAAAATACCTTGTAGATGTCATTTAAAATATTGCTTGATTTTTTTTCCTTATGTGCTTTCCATATGTACTGTAGGAAATGTTTCAGACCCAAATGAAAGCTGACCTTCTGCACAGGCAAATTCAATTTTGTGAAAAAAATCAGGGGTCTGGAGGAATGGAGGTCATGAGGTAGGAAGAATCAATTGTGTCAGCAGAAGGCATAGGCGCGTCCAGGAGAATGCTGTCAGTAGTCTGGTGGCAAGGAAGAGAAACTGGGTCTTTGAGTATAAACGTAATGGCTGAAGAGGTCATGGATACTTGATTTCGCTGGGTGGGCAGGATGAAGGGACGTAAATGGGAACTTTCAGATGTGAAGCTGGAAAAGATCAGTGGCGTCTCATGGGTGGTGTGAGTGTGCTGGGTGAGGAAAGAGAAGAGTCACTTCAGAGTTTCTCTTGACCCAACCTAGATCATCTCTTGACACCCACAGGACTTCATAGTCTCTCTGTGGACCCTTGGTGCTCCTACATAAAACTACACCTCTTTCTTCTCTCTTCTCTGCTTCAGACGCTGGCAGGAAATGAAGGCTGCAGAGGCAGAAAACGTGCCTGATGGGATCAGACACCTGAGCTGAAAATCATGAATAGGAAGACTTCATTATTTCCTATGTCCTTAAATGAGAGAGAGAGAGTTAAGAGGTCCTTTCACATTTCTGTGTAGGAAAGCATACAGTTCTGGACACCATTGCTGCCTCATACTGGAGAAATCAAGCTGTTCATTTATATGTGAATGTTTACCTGCACCAATAAAACTACACACTAAAGCAACAACAGTTGACCTCCTGCATATTTATCTCAATTCTTTGACCTTTACTGATACATATACTAAAGCAAAAAGAGTATTTGTTCAAATTCATATGCTCAGAATGGTGTGAAACAATGGGAAAGCTATGAAATTAGGTTGCTTTAATCAGTAGAGAAGGAATTAATGCCACTGAACAGAAGTAAAAGATATTTTTCATACAATTTCACGAAAAAACTTATGGCCAGTAGGTGGTGCCCTTATTCCAAATAACAAACAAGGTGGGGAGAGTGTGGAAATAAAACCGAATGGCTGACAAATAGCTCAGTATTGTGAATATTTTCCTGCACTATTAGCCACTGCAGACTCCAGCACCCACTGTCTAAAGAGCACTCTGCAAGCCTAATGAGGGTTTAGACAAGGCACCGTATGTGAACTGTGAAACGGTCACATTCTGTTATCGACAGTCTCTTATTACTGGAATTAGACAGTGTAGTTTTCCATGGCAGAATGCTTTAACCGTCTTGTAATCGAGCTTTTATGCACTCAAGAACTTGATATTCACAGTAAGTACATAAACATCTGACCTACAGGTTGTATCACTGGTGAATATGATTAACTCAATAATGCTAAAAGTTGTTTTTAAAGTTTGTGTTTGATTTGTGAGAGCATTGCAACTTTTTTTTTTTTTTTTCCCTGAAACAAGCTTCTTTACAATTTTAGGCAATTCTTACAATATGGAAGGAAGTCATGAACAAAAGTGACTTTATTAATATAGGAAAAATTTCTTCACTGAAAGGATTATCAAGCTGGAGCAAGTTGCCCAGGGAAGTAGTTAAGTCTCCAAGTATTTAAAAGATGAGTACATGTAACACTTAGGCATATGGTTTAGTGGAGGACTTGGCAGTGCTGAGTTAATGGTTGCACTCAATGATCTTAAGGGTCTTTTTTAACCTAAATTATTCTATGACTCTAACATTGATTAGTCAAGGTACTGTTCCTTGAAGATACACACTTTGAAATAGTTAGGGCCAAACATCAGTGCCTGGGAAATAAAAGCCAATCACAAGATGTTACAGTATTGCACCTTTTTTTTTTTTTTTTTTGAGTGTAGACACAAACCTCTTCAGTTTAAGATATCATTTTGAGTACTCCTTGGGGTGGAGGTGCGGGAGGAATTTGAACTAACAGACAAAACCATAGGATACATGTCACCTGACTGATCCACTCAATGCTGAAAGTCTTATCTAAGCTGGTCATCTGGCTGGCATTACAGCCTCTTGCAAGAGAAGTACCCTGGGAGGTTCCCATCTCTCTTTGGCACTTAACTCAACCTACCATGCAATGAATAGGTCTCTGGGGACAGAACGACTACTGACTATAGATGCTTCTACACCAGTTATCCTAAAACCGGATGCCTCAATCTTGGGTTGCTTCAACACTGAGTTTTATTGCTGTTTTTTATATTGAGTAATATTTGGTCATTAGCTGTCTCTTCTGAAGGCTGTTTATTACCTAAGATCCCATAGCCTACTGATTAACCCTGGATTTCAGATGTCTCCAACAACAAAAAATACCTAAAATGGTACTGACCATCAATACTTCTGAAGATTACAAATAATTACAACACTTACAAAGTTTTCCCATCTATTATCACAATTTATATAACCAGAATCTAGTGAAATTCATTTGAAAATGATGAAAAGTTACTTGTTATTGTTATTATTTTCTTTTTTCCCCCCACTAGGTTCTCCTTAGTTTTCTTAACTTTTAATTTAAACCAAGAAGAATTGCAAATGTTAGCTATTGTGAGTACAAAATCTCTGATAGTTTTACAGGAATCTGAAACAGATATAAAAAAAATCTTAATTAAGAAAAGGAAAAAGACCCTTTAATCAAATAGCACCCACAGAGACCAGCTTCATTTCAAAACATCTTCTGAACCAAACTCAGCTTCAGGCCTTTGAAGATGCACATAAAGCAGAACACAGCCTTCACATTGAAAGCCTGCACTTAACGCTAATAGAGATTTGATGTCTCCAAATCCTACTTCATAGGCCCCATTAGAATTCACTGTCTTCTATTGCATAAAATAGAAAAGCACTAAACCAAATCAAACCAAAACAGAACAACAAATAGCAAATATCATTTTGTCTGAATTGTTGGCTTCTTTAAGTGACATGTCTGGGAAAACTATTCATGAGTGCAAATTTTATTGGTTCTCATTCCTCATCTCTCTTTTCTCTGTTTTCTCCTGCCCTCCTGAATCCATCTGATATTGGTCTGATATTCTGACATCTCTCAGTCTCTACTTGCCTGTCAATAGGCCTGGCTGCACTAGAAGCTTTTTTTCCCCTCCTTTTTTTAAATTGCTTTATTAAAGGTCGTAAGTTGTGTGTCCAGCCCTGTATGAAATGGAAAAGATTGATGTAGTTTTATCCTTTCCAGCCTTAGAATCCCTCCCTCGTGCTATAACAGAATTTTTCTGATATCATTATTTCTAATGCTGAAAGCTCCTTTTCATCTTGAAAACAAAAAATATTGTTTTATGAAACCATGCAATTCCAAATGTCTTTTTCAATCTTCAAAAAAATTCAAGCGATTGTGGAAATTTCATTAGAAAATTATACAAGGCAATTAAATTAGTCTTCTGTTTTCTATCCCTAGATTTACAACTATGCCAAAAAATAACTTCTCTTTGTTTATTCCCACAACATTCCTTCCACAGTGAGTGCCCTGAATCTGCAGCTTTCACTGTGAAACTTGTTTACTGGCAAGGAAATCTGCCTCCACAATTGTCTTCTGCTCTCACACTTGAGCATCTTGGGTGAAGTAGGAATCTTCACACACTAGTGGGAACTGTGGGATATGCTAGAGGTAGACTTCGAAACGCAGAAACTAGGACAACTCCAGGGTCTCGCAGTAGTGTCAGTGCCTATTCCCTGCAACCTCATTTGACAATTATCAATGAGATGCATGCATATTTATTTACATTTATGCTTTTACAATATATTAAAAATATGCATATGCCTATGAATTTTGGAAAGAATTGATAGATTTATGAGCTCTGATTTGAAAACGTTTTGATACAACCAGAAGATTATTTTTTTGTTTTCTGATTTTAATTTTTTAATAACTTCTTTATTATTCATAAAGCTCCTGGTTTATACTCAGCTGTCTTTACCACTCTGCTAGCAACAGCATTCACCTCTTTGGTTATGGAGACTTAAAATACATATCTGGTATTCAAATAAGTCCTAATTTATGGATTTTAAGCTGAAGTTAAATCAATATGATCTTTCAGTGTTGAAAATCTTTGTCTATAACAATACATAAGAAAAATGTGGCAGGAGACAAATTAAAGAGAATTTATTTATAGGAATTGCTTTTGAAGTTAGATAAACTAATAGACAATGACTATTTTTGGGGGGGGGTTTCTCATGGCCATGAGATTACATTTTATGTAGAATTATAAGAAGCCAAAGAATAAGAAAAATCAGAACAATATATTTGCAGCTGAACAGTGAGAACACATGGAGATCTGGGCCCCACTTGTGGCTCTGAAATAGTTTTACTTTATTCTCTTGGTAACTTAGTATTTCTCTGCTTTATTTCATCTGCTTGGATTAATGCTTTTTTCTTTCTCTTTCTTGATTTATCATTTTTAGGCCTTTAGATCTGAAACAAGAAGAAGATTATTAGATGTGCAGATGTACAGACACTAAAGGAAAGGAATTAGAAATATCTCTGGGGCTATGGAGAACTGCTTAGTCATTAACAACACAGTACCTCCTTTGCATCTAACAGAATCATGTTAGCTCCAATCCCTGAGCTATGCCAGTACAAGCACAAATATGTCAAAATGGTGACTGAACTAATACAAAAGTTTTTATTTCTTACTTGATGATAATGCATATTATATTCTTTTTTTTTTGTTGTTCACTATCCAGTTCAGTGGGTACCAGCACAGCTTACAGAGTGAGGGAAAAAGACAGGACAGAAGTAGGGCAGCACCACTAAAACTAATTCTGAACTATTTTCAGTTCAGAAGAAATAGTGGTAACTGATTTTAATTAAATTTTGTGTAACTCTGAATACAATTTCTTAAAAAACACCAATATCAGCAGTGTTTTTTTTTCATGGCAGTTGTTTCAAAGTGCCATCACTAAAACTAGTTTAATGATTAGAGTTAATTTCTAAATTAGAATGTGATCAAAGACCTGTTGAAATGAAGGCATACACTCTTTTCGATTTTAGTGGTCTTTGGATTCTTTGGAATATTTTAAATTATATAATATTTTGGGAGCACTGGAAACATGAGTCATCTTTTGCTTTGTTACTGACTGTCCCCTTCTTACATCCGATACCTTTTGAGCAGCTATGGAATTGCTACCTTCAAGCTCAAGGAATAGTGTGAGCTAAAGTAATTTCCCTGCTTTTGCTGGTTAGGTGGGATCCAGCATGCCACCCTACATGCTCACTGCCACAGCATGACAGGCCTTTCCAAAAGAAAAATGCCCATATGTAACAGTGCTCTAGCAATTTAGCCCCACTTCTTTCTGTATCCTTTCTTCTATAAAAGTAAAAGAGAAAAAGACATGTTAAATTTACTGGATGAACTGTTTCTTACGAATAGTTCCCACTCTGATTAAAAATAATTAAATAAATAAATAATCCTCCAAAGCAAAGCTGCTAGGATGTCCTCATCTGAAATCCAATACAGCTGAAAAAGAAAGGAAAAAACCCAAAACCAAAAAAATTACCTCAAGTTCATAACAGATAGGGATTGTTTAGACACTAGAGAAAACTAAAAAATAAAAGCAGCTGAGGAGGAAAAAAAGGTGCATTAGCACTTAGGGATATGTTGCAAATAGCAGCCTAAGTGCCAAAAACTCTGTTCTGAGGTGCCATATGGGAGAAAATATCTGTTTTCCAACAAAAGGGATAAAAAAAAGAACAATTCTCCTGAAGGCTATAAACATTTTTCCTAATTGTTTCTTTGTGTCTCTCACATTTTTGTCTGAAAACTGAAGTGAACTGAAGCAAACAGAGAGAGCAGAAATACTTCCTGATTGTGAAATTTTATGTCATTAAAGACTGAAAGCTGAAAACTGTGTCTTAATTCAAGTGCAGTGCAGAAAGTTAAGCTGCTGAATGCAGGGATTTAGAACAGTGGGACAAGGAGAAGTTCCCTATAGAGTTCTAGTACATGTACACCCCATTTATGAAATGATGAATTTTATCCTTTGGCATAAAGGCTATTTTGGAAGAAAGGTGTTTTTCTACAGCTCATATTCAGATGAGGAAAGAGGAAGGAGGCTCTCCATTCCAGTACTGGGATTCCAAAGTTCAGTTTCTTGGGAAATCTGCTTTAACACATGCTTTTGTGAGAGAGAAGTAACTTTAAACCCCTGGTTTCTTACTCCAAGTTAAACTAAAGATCTTTTTACCCTTAAAAGACTTTTGAGACTATTTTAATATTCTCGGTCTATTTAATTACCGTGTTAAATTGAAGAAGAGAAAAAAAAAAGGGAAAAACCCAAGAAAACCTAGGTAGAACTTTTGCTTTTCCATTAGTAGTAGAAGTAGTTATTCACGCGAGGGTAATTCAGATAAGCATCTGGCCCACAAACTATTCTGGCACAGACAAAGGTTTGTTTTCTTTTTTAAGGACTAGGAGCTTTTCCAAGATGTCCTGACTACTGGGAGCAGAATGTCTGACCAAAGTATGCTCACCAGATGGTGGATGTTTCCACGTGGGTAAATATTAAAAAAGTTCTAAATCTATGGAAACTGGAAAGTAGGAGAGAGAAAGGTTTGCTGTTATTTTCTAGTTTTAGTTGCCTCTGCAACTAATAAATTTGAGAGGAAAAAACCCCAACCAACCAACTAAAAAATCCAACTAAAAAAGCCCCAAAACCCCACCCCTAAACAAAGCTACACTAAAAGGAAAAAAAGAGAAATGTCTTCTAATTTTTACTGGATTTGACCTATTGTTTATGACTAATTTAAGAAACTTTAGAGTTAAAAATTGTTTAGATTTCTTTTCTTTTATTTCCTGAACATCTTTATTATTTTTATATTCAAAAAAAAACTTGCTTCCTTAAAACGTGATAGCTCCACAAATAATGGCAAAAAAGGTAGTTGTGTATAGGGAAGGAAATGTAGGAAAAAAACCCAAAAGACATGTTTTAAGGACCAGCTGAATGTTTCATGCAACCATCTCCCTGCCACCACTCCTGCCAGCTAGGCAGGAGCAGCTGGCAGCGTGGGGTTATGCCTCTGGCATTCCAGGTCCTCAACCTCTCATAATATTTAAAATACTGATAGAAGTAAGTTTTTGCCAAGACACCACATCGAGCACCAGCTTTGCTAAGCTCTTCTCTTCTGCCAGCTCCCCGGTGGGTCTGTAAATCTAAGCGAAGTGAGGAGAGGGGAATACCACCAAAGCTGGCCAGTGATAAGGTTTAAACCACTACAGCTGTTGGCTGACTGGATGCAAGTCAGAAGCCTATGGTACAATAACACCCAAACACTGCTGTAGATGATGCAGCATGTCAAGTTTGGCTCCAATTCCCAAACTCAACAGGAGCAGACACCTCTCAAACATCTGCAAAAATGTTTGCTGGGTTAGTAATTTATCCCAGATTTAAAACCACATGGACAGCTAGATGTACACTGACACCACACCGTGTACATTGACCAGGAAGCAAGCTGGCTTAGATGACAAAAGATTTATACCTGAAGTGGCATAGCAAAATAGTGCAAAGTTAATAGAAAAGTTCCAACTAAGTACGGTGAGCTTCATATCATGTATCAACAGAGGCACATGAAATGGAAGAAATGTCACAGAGAAAAGGCAAGGCAGCAGAAGAAAATGTTCCTTAGCTTTCCTGTCTTAGCTTTAAATAGCTAAGACAGCTTCTAACTCTCTCTCATGCTCTCCTCTCTACCAGAAACCTATTGCTTACAATACCTTTCTGTTTATTGGTGTTTTCACTGTGTGTGTGCCTGCAGTGACCAGTAGCAAAATCTGGATATGAAGAAGGGGATGATAGAAATAGGTAAGAAATGCAACCAAATTTTTTTCTCCTCCAGTCCTCAGAAAATGTATGTCTACGAAAATAAATAAATAAAACCAAATACTAGCCACAAATTATCATAACAATGAGACACATTGACCAGAAATTTGCAATATTATTTTCCTTAGAACAGTGTAAGATAGATGTTCAGTCTATAATAAGCCTACAAAGATAAGCGTTCATTTAACTAAATGCATACAAACCTAATGGGGATCTGACTTGCTTTTGGAAGATGACAGAAATACATGATACAAGGCAACTGGGTTTCATGAAGCAGAACTAAACAAATGTGATGCCTTGCTGCTGGCAGAAGAAATGAAACTTTGGGAAAGGGAATTTTTCCAGCAATATGGTCTTAATTGTAAATTTTTTCCCTCACAAAATTCTGAAACAAAGATATTCTAGTATTTTTTTAGAACAGATAAATGCTTAAATATGCCTTTACGACTTATCTTTTCTCAAATATGCTGTTAGTAAAATGGTTTGGATCCAGTTTCATACCAGTTACACATGTGACTCCTATTCCCTTTTTCTATAATGTTTATGCTAAAGCTATTGAAAAGAAAAAATATATTTCCTCAGTTTAAAAGAGAAAATAGAATAAGAGAAGAAGGAAAAAATATCAATAGTTTGTGCTCAAGGTAAATATATTAATTATAATCAATATTCATGAAAAGTAACATCTGTTTACAAAATATATGCAACAGCTTGGCAAGAGATATTACCCAAGAGATAATATTCTATGGAATTGGCCTACTATCAGAAGAAAGAGGGATTAATTCTACAAAAGTTAATGTCCAAATTATTTCTGACACTCTGCTTTGATCAAAGAATGGTTTCTCTACTTATCCAGAGAGTTTCAAGTCTTTGGTGCAGAAGCCAGCTGTAGATGTGGGGTTTTGCAACTGTTTTATTAACACACTTATGTATACACACACCACAGTTACTCACCTAAAAGCCTTACCTGACTTTTTGTTTGTTTTTATGTGAGTAGCAGATAACACAAATATGCCTGAGTAAATATTTTCCCCTTTCAATGAGCGTATTGCATATTGTACTTTGAATGCTTAAAAAAAAAATAAATATGGACCTCTCAAAAAATTTGTTGGCTCCATTGTGTCATTTATGCCCCAAATGCAAGAATTTCTGCATAATCTAAATTACCTCTTTCCAAAATCAAAATATGAGTGTGTAGATGGGAGAGAGTTGAGGTATTGTGAAGAAAGAGGACCACATGTTGACTTTAATATACAACTTTGAGGAAGAGAAGGGAGGAAACCTAGGGAAGAAAATACATCTTTGAAAGATAGCAGACAACCACTAGAGAGAATACCTGTTTGGGGCTTTTTTTTTTTTTCTTTTTTCTTCCTTGAAAGTTGTTATTCAGCTCTGTGGAAGAGAGAAACCTGGCTCATTTTGCAAATGCAAAGCCAAACTGCTGCCAGGAACCATTTGTAGGAGTGATTAACAAAACCAGTTTGCTCTATGAGATTTTCATGGAGGTAAAATGGTATGCATATAATTTTGACACAATCAGATAGTGCATCCTTAGAGCTATACAGCAAAAAAAAAAATAAATTAATGAAACATTCTTAAAAGGGTGTCTCATTATGGCATGCTTATTGTCTTCTCAGCAGATGTGGCATTTAAATGTAGTGAACAATGGCCAAATGCAGGAAGTAATTCTGAGAAATAAATGAGAGTAACAGTCCCAGTTGCCTGAATGGAGGTGAAAGTGATTTGGCAATATTCACCCAAGATGATGTTCACTTCTTCAGTATTGAAATTAAAGAGAGAACACACCAGCCTTCTGTGTGCTGGTGAAAGTGTAACATGAAATTAGAATAGATTCTAAAGTTGCAAATGAGCTGAAATATTCCAAGGGGCATCAGCACAAAGGAAGAGACTTTCAGTAGCAGCAAAGGCTGATATAAGGGTTTAACTTATATGCTAGATCTCTGCTCTTAGTGGTGCAAGGTATACTAAAGAAAAAAACCCAGAACACTTTAAATTGTTGGTATAGTCCTCAGTCTGAGCAGCAACTCTAAATCTGGGTTATCAGAACACAGTGGACATATATTTGAGGAAGGAAAACATGCAATAACTTATTGACAAATTTAATTTAAATACACTTTTTCCTTTCAGGTTCTATGTATATTTGGCCCAAGTTACATAAATGGAAATATGGTATCTACAGTTAAAAGAAGACTGAATGATACTGTGATTAAAGAGAAGGTCATTAAGTCAAAGGGTCTTTTCATATCTTACATTTATTTTGAAAAATATTACAGGTACTCTGGCAGGGATAGGACCCGCTCCTTGTGGTATTTTCTCCCCAGCTCTGATAGACATAAGTATTCCAGAGTTGCAGTCCAGCAGGCTGCACCGACGGCCTATATTGTTCGCAGTGTTCCACATCAGTATGAATGCCCAAGGCAATGCTTTGAATGCTGAATCTATTCTTTTTTTTTTGAGACAACAAAAGCAGAGAGGTTCTGGAGGCCATCATGGCTGCCTTTTTGTTGTAAAAGGGTTAATACAATGATAATACTCTGACAAACAACCACCCTGAAATAATAATTTAAGTACAATGATAGGCAGAAATACACACACATAATATTTACTTAACCTTTCCTTTCAAATATGGTATTTTCATATTTTCTACTTAAATTTCTCAGCATAGATGAAGCCTGATCACAAAGAAATCTTTGAACTTGGTTTTAAAAATTAAAAGTAGGGTTTTTTGCATAGCAGGCTTTTTTTTTCCTGGTAATGTCTCTTTTAGTATCTTTGCTTGATGCACTTATGTAGGAAGAAAACACACTCTAATAACATGAGTGGAGGGTCCAAGGAACCATACACTGCTTCTGCTGGTTTTCAAAAAAATGGTACCTCTCTGTTAAGAAAGAGGAGCATTTCATGAAGTACAAACACAGTACATTTGAGACTGAGAATTCACAGCCTGAGATTTCCATGGCTGTCAGGCAGGTTTTCCTGAACTGGCAAAAGTAAAACCAACATTAATGGGTAAATAGCAAAAAAGAAGGAAGGCAGGTATTTAACAGTCTGAACAGAGGAAATAAGCATCAGCTTTTGATGTTCAGCTTATTTGTTAAATGTGAAACTATTACATAAACCTAGAAAAGGGCTTGCAAAGGCTTTAATACTTTCAATTTCTACATGGGGTTTTAAGAATCTTTTTACAGCTATCAGGACAAAGTGGAATTTTATTTGAGAACTGGTAGTAAGTAGCATGACAGTTGAAAAACATTTAGAAATGCAGCTGAAAAATAGTCAAGCATCTGCCCAGATGCCACTTCAGTTTCATGCTAATTTAACAGCAAACTACTATTATGGAAATGTTGCTGCAATTAATCTTTCTCTGTACTTAATTTCATTGTTAAACTAAGATGAAATAAATAATGCTTTAGATCAAGCGAGGAATTAGATTAGATCAGAAGAAAACAAATCTTAGACAACTTTTGTACACTGACTCTGGACATGTTCCTCTTTCTCTTCTTTTACAGTAAAAGCAGCAATATGGGCTTGGTCTACATGACTGACTGTTCTGCTTAAGGACATGAAGACCTAGGTGACACAGAATGTATTGCTGTGAGAAAACTGGTAAATGAGGCAAGATCTTGGAAGATGCCATCTGAAGATAACAAAATACATTTATCTGAAGACTATTTTCATTTTGGTCTTCCAGAACGGCTAAAACTAAAATGAAAAAGATAAGACAAATATTTTAATAAATGTATATGTATAATTATTTTGCAAAATCACACTTTCAGTCTTCTATGATATATAGGTCAATCTGGCTTCCAATACAGGGAGTAGGAATTTTATAATTTTCATCTCCAAGGACAAAGATTAAGCCCCTTGCTTAATTTATCTGAAAAACTGATGGAGCAGTAGAGGTACTCCAATCAATTTGTCTTTGTATACAGCATACCAAATCCAGATCACGTAATTTATTTTCGTTATACTATATCTGCATTTTCGCTTGTTTCCTAACAAAACTGCAAATTTAACTTGAGAGTAGTAAGAACTATCATTTCCATCAGATTCTCTGAAATGCTTCACAACAAAAGCTGGTGGTCATCTGTGTTTTTTAAGACAGTTAAACATGGGGCTTTTTCCCTTAATAAGTTTCCAAAATGAAATCTTTTATAAGGTGTCATATTTGTTGTTTATTTAACTTTTAAAAATTCAATAATGAACAGGTTCCCAACGTCCCTTTATTAAAGCAAAAACATTAGGGTCTAACACAAGAGAATACTGAGCAGAGAGTAAAACAGAGCATCATATTAGAAGATTGATCTAAAAATAACATATTCATAGAGCACCTTAGTGAATCACCTTTATGATAATACACATCTGAATTATTCTAAAACTGGTTTGCCTGTAAATTGTTTTCTCCTGGTTTGTTTATTCTGCAGTAAACTAAAGATTCATTTCTTCTTTTAATTCACAGTGAATAGTATTTTACTTCCCAAGAATTCCTATGTGAGAGTAAGGCGTGGAGACACCTGTGTGCAGAAAGGTAGAAGACAAATTGGCTTTTAGTTAAGAAAAGAAAAAAGGCCCAAGGACATTATACAACGAGGAATCCCAAACTCTAGGAGGAACAATACATGTATGTGAGTTAAGAACAGATCCATTTCTGTGTAGATCACAGTGAAATATTTTCAGTATTCACATGTCAGTATGAAAATATTGATGTCCACAAATGAAGCCAAGAAATACACACTAAGAGTATCAACTGTATACACCAATGAACTGAGCTTTGTAACACTGATAATCAGGGAAAAGAAGAAAATTCAAAGTTTGAGAAGTATTAATAAAGATATAAATGTCTGATTAAAGATTTTCCTTTCAGAAAGCAATCACTTTTCCTAGCACACAAAGAAAAAAACATATCTTCAAATGTATATATTTGAAATCTGTCTGAAAACTAGTTATTGATTTTATGACTTCTTTTCTCTTTTTAAAAAAAAAAAATAAAAATCTGGCAGGCAGCCTATTTAATGTGAATGAGTTGGATAAAATATGCATTCAGTGAAGGAGAAACTGGATGTACTATGGTGAAAGCTCAAAACATTAAACATTAGCTTACAGAGCTGTATTCTAGTCTCTTCTGGAATAAATGTATTGTTAATTATTTTTTCCAAGTCAACCTAAATTCAACAATAAGAGTGGTGCATGCCTCTCATTCCTAGCACATACCACTATCCACAGCCAAGGAGAGCTTTCTCTGAGGGCATTTGTGGGTTTGACCTTCTAAGACTGGTAACAATCAGATGAGAGATTTCACTTTAAGCCTTTATATCAAAGACAAAAATCATTACTACTGTTATTTTGAAAAGGCAAGCAGTTTTTTTAGGCTTGTAATTAAAGAATACCATTTAAATTCCTTAGGCTTATTTGAGGCTGTTTAATTTGTACCAGTCATGCACATTGCATATGTTTTTGTCTACAAGAACATTTGACATCTTGGTATTGAGTGTGTTTTCACTTCTAACTTAGAAGATTGCTTCAGACATACTACACTTCTAAATAAAAGTAAAGGCAGTGTTCCTGGTTAACCTAGTTATGTTTGCTTTGACACTAATAGTTATGGATCAAGGAAAGTGAATGAAGTACAAGTTAATGATCCAGTGAATCCAGAGGAGGGCCACAAAGATGCTCAGAGGGCTGGAACTGGAGGAAAGGCTAAGAGAGTTTGGACTGTTCAGATGGAGAAGTCTCCAGGGAGACCTTATAGAAGCCTTTCAGTACCTAAAGGGGGCTTACAATAAAGCTCAAGAGGGACTTTTTACAAGGACATGTAGTGACAGGACGAGAGGGAATGGGTTCAAACTGAAAGGAGAGTAAGTTTAGATTAAAGAAGAAATTCTTTACTGTGAGAATGGTGAGGCATTGGAACAGGTTGCCCAGAGAAGTTGTGTTCAAGGCCAGGTTGGATGGGGCTCTGAGCAATCTGGCCTAGTGGAAGGTGTCCTTGCCCATGGCAAAGGGGTTGGAAATAGGTGATGTTTCAAACCCAAACAATTCTGTGATTCTATGAAAGGAAAAGTAGAAAAATGACAGCTTATTAAAAGAAATGGGGATCAACCAAGAATTAATTATCAAATAATTATTTTAGAAACATGGAAGATCAATATTAAAAAACAAGTCCTTCATAAGTATTTATAATAATTTAAGATTAGCATGTAGTTATTTTTTAAAAAAGTTGTATTATTTTCCTCTTCAGGTTGAACATGTATGACACTTAATCTATTTTATTGAAGATATGTCTATGAAAAATAGCGATTTAGGTGTGTATTAAGGAATAAAGAAACAAAGGCTTTCTTTGAGAAAAGGATGCTTTTCTGAATTATGTAGAAGCATATATAAGAAGATTTATTTGACAACGTACCTCTCCTCTGTATTGGATTTGACAAACCTGGATGTGAATTTATATGGGTTTATGAACCAGGAAAAGCAATTGCATTGATGTTTTTTGTAGATTTTTAAAATAATTTACCCTTCTGAAATAGCCAGGTTAAGTTTGGATGTACTCATACAGTCATTAATTCACTCTTGGTCCGCACAGGCATTCTTCAAATTTCTTGCCTTCCAGGTTAAACTAAAAATCATGAATGCAATCAGATGATAACCATAGTACTCATGAGACTGACAATAAAATGGTCATCTGTGTCACACTTACTACTCATGTGTTTCTTAGTGTGTCTACTGAGACAATCTTAAGCATGTCTTAGAAGAATAAAACCCACAGACTCTGCTAATCTGAATGTATGCATATAGTATAAATCATATGCTATACACCCTCCCTGTGTGATGCACTAGAAGCCCAGAACTGACACTGAAGTCATGGAGACTGAGGGAACTTTTCTGCTTTTTGTCGAAAGCCAAGCAAAATATTCATACAGAGAATATGCCTACCAGAGGCAGTAGGAAGATGTCTACAATCAGAATTAGAAAACTGCAAAACAAAACCAAACCCAAACCCCAAAAAACTATTTTAGGACCATATTAATTTCTCACTGAATAAGGATTCTTCATTTTGTGTCTCTTCTGTTGACTACAAATCACCCAGAGCAGACTGGAGCTTACACTGACCTCCAATTGATTAACCTAGTACAGTTTGCATTCGTATCATACATGAATTGGACATGTAGATATGGAAGGTATAACAGTCTTCTGTTATGGTAAAAGCATGCTGTAGTATTCAGCTATATGCAAATTTCTCAGGAAGAGTTCTAGATATCATGAAGGAACAAAAAATGTTGAAGCTGGGATCTGTTAAGATGCCTGTCCAAGAGAACAGTGCTGCCCTTGAGGTGCTTGAGTTTGATAGTGACATCAGTACTTAAACAGAAACCTTGCTTACTGTGAGGCATTTTGTTCGAGTAAGGAGAGTAAATTGGTCCCCTAAGTAATATAGAATCCAAGTACTGCAAATTTCAGTGAAAGGACCCAGAAAAAAGAACAAAAGGATACTTGTTCAGACAGAATAACAGGTGTAATTATCTATTTTTTAACATAATGTCATGTCAGATTTATAATTTTACATACATTCCCTTTTGAAAAGAAGTTGCAATGATTAGCCATAGTATTTTCTTCCAGTGCTCAGAAGGAAACTGCCAGTTTCAGGACAGATTTCCTTGTCACAACTGTCTGTAAAAGAAACACATCACCAACTACAGTACAAATGCATACTATCATAAGATTTTGAATTTTTATGTGCATAAGGTGCAATCCAGTTTCTTTTCACAACATACTGGTCATAGATTTAAACCTTTTGGCAATTATTGGATGGTTTTTTTGTTCTGTATGGTCCACAAGATCTCTCTTACAGAGAAATAATAATAAAAAAAGAGTTTAAAGATCTCCTATAAAATTCAAAATTTTCAGCAAATAAATGTTTGTATATTGCCTGACCAAACTAGTAAAAAATAAATTGCTTTACTTGTTTTGTGATTTTCCCCAGATTTTCTATGTCTGTAGTGAAGAGTTGTAAATGTCAGTTTTTCTGGGGAATGGCACCAGTTGGGACCCAGATGATTGTGTGCACTCTGTACCTGCTCAGGTGGCTTTGCTTTACTGATTTGGTGTTTGAGAAGTCCAGACACTAATGCTCCTAATGATCAGCCATTCTTTTTGACTTTTGGTAACAAGTATTCTCATGCAGTTAATATCAAACAGAACTTTGTGCTCTACATCTGTTATTTCAAAATTCCCATTTTTGAACTCCCCTAGTCTCAAGTAAGTTGTACATTGTCTCCCTTTTTTATTGCCTACAATCTTTTCTCCTACTTCCAGGGCTCCATGATGTAAAATGTCATTTTGCCGATCTTCAGTTCCAGTGACAACTTTAATTTTACTGATTTTAATGGGCTTTTCAAATACAATTCCATAGAAGTCTCCACTAGAAGGAGCTTTGCCCCAGAAATACTCATCAATGCTGCTGTAAGCCTTGCTTGCCTCATAGTTTTCAAATACATTCATGTTGGTGTGCAAGTTTGCAGGTGGGTTGTCAGGGATATCAAATGATTCCTCTTCAAAATCATCATCCTTTAACTTATTTTCAGCTCCTTTGTAAGATGAGTAGTATCCCATGTGCTGGAACAAAGATGGTTTAAAACGTATCACTTCCTTTTGAGCTAACAGCCCACGAAAGTGGATGAGCAGCCAATCGCAAGGCATTTCTTGGTAAAACATCAACAGAAAGTGAGCCAGGCGTGGGAGATCATGAGAATGGTAAAGCTTTCCAATGTATCCCAGTTTGGAGAATTCCAAAGTCACCCAGTAGGATCCTTCTCGTGAGGTAATTACTTTCTTAACAGCAGTCAAAAAATTCTTTGAGCAGCGAACATCATCTTCTAGCATCACATAATAGTCAGAAAGATTAGCACAAAAGTTTAGAAGGAAAGCGTAATCTACATTTTGTTTTGATCGAAACTTCACACGGTCCTCTGGGTCATTGTAATTTCTTTTGAGGCCATCCAGTACAGGATAATAATCCTCAGGGACGTGAATAACTATTAATCTGCCTGCAATTATATGATGAGCAAATTTCTGTGAAATATCCTGGACCATCCCTTCACACCAGGCTGAGTCAAAATCTGCTAGCTGTACTACCACTGCGATTTCTTTGAGTTCCTCATAGCTTGACTGTTCAAATATGGACTTGATGGTCTCAAGCAAGTAATTTCCCTTTTTCCGTTTTACAGAGGATAGTCCAATTGTAAGATACCCTGTATAAAAAGACAATTTAAACAAAAACTGAGTATCTGATATTGGAAACAATTTTGTCACAAAGCTCTTCTCCAGAGCTGTGCTTATATTAAATAAACCTTGTGAATGGCGAAGAGTGAGAAATTTGGTACGTGTACTTATTAAGTTACATGCAATAAAGGACCTTCACTGCCTTTTCATTAAGAAGTAACGTACTGCAAGCAAATAGACACATGGAGACTGTTGTGTTAAACATTTGCTTGTTAACTGTGAGGAATGGCATGTCGTGGTCAGATGCAAAAGCAATGTGCACGTATACACCTGGTAGATGAAACCACACAGACAATGATAAGGGTGTAAAATCTGCTAAAAGAAAGGGGTTTATGAGGCGATTACACAATATTTTTAAAGCTAGGAACTACCAAATGCAGCACAAAAATACGATACATAAATAGATGCCAAATTTATTACAATTTTAAGCCCGCTAAAAGTCTCAGAAACATTTATGCATAGCTGCACAGTGTTATGGATTTTGCATGGATAATTTATTTTCAGCATGTTCTTTTTTTTAGCTGAATTTGTCCAGTTTTTCCTTGCTAGTTCTTTTTCTAACCCTTTTTCAGGACTCATTGAGCATTTTACGTGGAACTCCTTCTTTCAAGATGCAATTTAGATATTACTTTAAAGCAGAAGAGAATTTATTTCTCTTCTTGCTTGTACAAATAATTTTTAATGCTGTTACATCTTTCTAGAGAGAGATGTATTTTAATTATACGAGAAGAATTTTCATCTCTACCATTTTGTAGTCACTCCTATCGCATTTTTACCAGCATTCCAAATCAGTTTTGTTTTCCGATATTTGTTAATATATCTCTATTTTTCTAAATTCTGATGTAAAAAATTTTAAGACTTTATAATTGACAGGGTGTACTTTAGTTGAACTTACCCCAACTTTCTTAAAATATGATGGTTTGTAAAAGACTGCTCTGATAGAGTGATTCAGTGTTTCCCTCGAGGCTTAAGTCTGCTCAAAAAGCAGTTGTACAGTGAAGTACAATCCGAGAAGTCATTTACACCGCCTACAGAGCCCTAAATTTTTCAAATCTAATTTGAACAAACTTTATAGCTTCCTACAACTCACAGGCTATTTTATTTTACCTTTTGTGTTTGAACTTCTGAGTCTTGCAAAATGATTGATTTGGAACACAAAGGACACCTGTCTACGGGCTAGGAATGACCATATTCCACTTCTAGAGGAAAGTCTTGAACTTGATTTCCTGTCTGAAATCAGAATAACTAAACAGTCCATCTGCAGATGGCTCTGAGAAGAATCCTTCTTTACTGTCCCCCCACAATTCACCTCCCTTATTATCACAGCTAAAGGAACGAGGAGATCCATTTGCAGCTGCTGGGCTGGCAGAATAGGGAACGTGAAGGGTGTATCTATGTGATCCCAAGCATACTTCAGATTGGATTTACTGGTTATACAGACAGAGATTGACAGGATGGTCTCAGAGGGTGGTTACAGAAAACCACCAGCATATGCCTTGCTTCTGCTTTCTAAATCATCTCCTTGCCTGGGAGGAGATCCATAGAAGTATGCTCACACAGACCATCCAGGGGCTACCTGCAGGCTGTCTGCAAGTCAGCCATTTGGTCGGAAGGTAACCAGGCTGTGGGGCCATCACTGCTAGGCCTGGACCTGCATCCACTCTAGAGCTGCCTGTGCAGAGATAGCTGTCCCACTAACTCTTTTGAGATTGTCACTGCTTAACTCAGCTTGTCTTGCCTAGAAATACCAGAGGGACTATATGGATTTCACCTGTTTTTAAATTACCTCATTTCATAACATTCAGATTGCAGTTACTTACTTTTCCTTGGCAAAGGTGTGCCAGCTAAGTAGCGATAGGAAATGTTTATAGATCCTGAGAAATTAGACAAATCTTTAAAACTGTGAACATAACGCTCTGGGTTGAGCTGGTGCGTGGCTGTTTCTCTGATTAATTGCTTGTCCCCTTCCTAGTAGCGGGAAAACAAAAAGAATAGAAGAGGGAGAGAGACAGAGAGAAACACATTTGTGAGTGCCAGCTAAAGAGGAAACATGGACAGGCAGGTTTCCAAGAATAACGTTTTTCAGTGTCAGCTTTTGTGAAAGCATGTATATGTCATCTCATTAAAAAAAAAACAAAAAAACCACAAAACAAACCAAAACATCACTGAAACATTACAGAAAATCTACCACAACCCTTCAGATCACAGTAACAGAAAAAAAAAAAATTTGCACAAAATCTCTGGAAAAGTAGCAAACACTGAATTATTGGCAAAAAAATGCTGTAGTATTCAAAAGAGGTTCTGTCAACAACAGATAAGATAACTTTCATCAATGTAGAAGTGGGGGAGATTTTTTAAAATTGCTTTCAGTGATTGAAAAAGCCACCGAACCTGCTGCAAATGAAAGACAAAACTAGATTCTGGCATCTGGCTCATTTTGCCATTTTTCTGAGAAGCTTCTACTCAGATTTGTGATGAGAAGAAATACACGTGATCATGCAGACAGCAAAAGCTTTCTCTGAATTTGATGAATACTGTTTGATGGCATAGAAAAAAAGGCACATTTCTCACCATGCCTCCTCTTCCTGCCTCCTTCTTCAGTCTTTTTCTTCCAAAAGATTTTCCTAACAATAGTAAAGTCACAGAAGGGAAAGAGCAGCTTCATGAGTAGTGCCCTATCCATAAGGTCACTTGAGCTTCAGGAAAAATTTGTTCCTTAGTCCTTAAGAAAAGGGAAAGTATCTAACAGGCTGTAATATCATGAGACTGAATTTAAAAATAGGAATGCTTATTTAATTTACCTGGTTGATCTTAGTCTGATGACAGGCCCTGTGTATGAATGAATTTATTTATTTTGATATATGCAGTATGTTAATGCACTAAAACTTCCTGATCTGTCATTAAATGGGAGCACTCCACAATAACAGTACTGCTGATAATAAGAACAATCACAGAAACAGTAAACAGCACTCATTTAATGACATAAATATTAGAAAAAGGTGTCAAAAACATATTTTATGGCACAAAGAAATATTTCTGTAAACTGATCATACATCCATTTAAAGTTCATTGTTTTTCTTTCATAGAAGTAGTAAATAATCCACTTCTGAGCTTTGTAAAGATCTTTGGCAGACATCCAGAGGTATCTACCCACAGTTTTGCTCTCTTGATCTGCAATATCTCTCGAGTAATTTCTCTCTATTGCTTCTATGTTTCTTTGTATTTGCTCATAAGTTACAAGCAGAAGTTTGATGATCAGATTCAAGATTAAAATGTATCTCATTAGTCTAGAAATAGAATACATCAAAACTTTAGGAGATTTTCCATGAAAAATATCAGATGATAAACAAAAAGGGCTGATCCAAAAACTTCCTTTTTTAAAAACCAGCCTTTCTTTAATGTCAAAACATTATGTGTCATTGGTTCCAGAGTAGAGCACCGAAATTCCTTGTTTCATAAGAAGGTGTTGGAATGGAAACCCATTTTGCTGAGGTTTTCCTATATAAAAAAGTTTCAAAATGTTTAGAAATAGGCACTGTCAGAACAAAATATTTTGATTTCAACAAGCAAAATATTTAAGCTGACTACAAATATTTTCCCTTTTTTTAAACAAATGCCTTTTGTGGCTTTTTTTTTTTTTAATAGCTGCTATTTTCATTCCTTTGTTGAATGATGGGCAAAGCTGACATATGGATTTTTCAAAAGATTAAAATCTGTTTCTTCTATCTCAGACTACTATGCAGAGGTTAGTGAAGCTGAGCAGCTTGATTGATTCTCTTTGTCTTCTCTAGCTTTTTCTATGGTGGTTCTGACATTCATCTGTTAACTAACCTCTAACTTGCATTCCAGTGTTTGCTGAAGCTTGGGAGTTTTATGTGGTTGCCATAGGTTGAAATGCCAGAAGTTCTCCACTCTTTATGGAGACACTCTGCTCTGCTAAAGATCCTGGGTCAGCTACAATAGTACTATTGTTTTCATAGTGCCCAAAACAGTGATAAGTATTCATAAAAGAGCACAAAACACATGCTTTGCTTACAGTTCACTTACAACTCTGAAAAGGTTTAAAAACCCCACTGCATATATTGTGATATCTGGTATATAAAATACTTGATCAAGTGTAGTTCATATGTTACAGATGAAGCACCTTAAACTGCTTTTCTAATACACATGCATCAGCGGTGCATAACTGCATACCCTCTATCCAACATACTAAAACCATTTTGCCACATGGGCCCTTTCTATTTCTGCAGCAAATGCCCTGCAGAAACCAGTGATGGGATTTTTTGGGCATGTGAGACTCTCTAGCAAAACCAGAAAGGTTCATCCCTCTCTTCTTAAGACTTGCCATAATGATTCTCACTTTGATATTCTAATATGTTGAAAAAGACCACTCATCTAATCTTACATGTGGTGCCAGAGACACCAACTCCACAGTTCCTTGCACAGACTGCTGCCTGAGACCGGGAAGAGGAACTTAGGGTCAGTTGCCTTCCTTCTATCAGTTACCTTCAGCAGATAGTCCAGCAGGAGACAGGCTACAATTCACAGTGCCTTCAGGGCTCTGAGGGCTTTCATATTCTCATTCCCTGAGGAGAACTGGTTAGCCTGTTGTCCTCAAAGGCTTTCCCCAAGTATCTCTCCCCTCACCACAAACACTAAAATTACTCATCTGTTACCTCAGCAGAGAAAACACACCAGACATGGTGTGTTTGGAGCTGTCAGACATGGTCAGAGGAGTTGAAAATAATGCTAAATAAATAAACTAAAAAGCCAAGAGCCTAACATATTTGAAAAACACTTGATGGACCATAAAGGTATCAAGAGATCTGGAAGAACTGTCAGGAGACTTGGCAAGAGACTTGGCTGGGAACTACATGAATGCAAACATGCCAGAACTGCGATGAGAGAAGCAATGGAAGAGAGAGAATTTATAAAAAGTGGGGAAAAAGAAAATTAAGAATAAGACATGGAGCCATCTGGGAAGCTGGCAAACAGGACAGAAAAAGATTTCAAAAACAAACCAAGAGGAACACCATTAGCAGTAATGATAAGAGCACTTTCAGAAACATCTGGGGGACTTTGAAGCAATTAGAGAATGGAGAAGAAACTTCAGGGAAAATACCACTAAGGAAAAAAAAAAAGGTGACAAGCCAGGTCAAATCTGATCATAACCAAGACATGATAAATAAATGAGGGCAAAATTTTAGTTTTAGAGAAAGCAATATGTCTGTAATGGAGTAACATGCTAGAGGCATGGCTTATGTTTTCAGTGACTTAAAAAAATGCGCTCATAATCTTAAATTGTAAATGTTTCAAATACTAAGTAATTTCAGAAGTAAAGTATTTTGAATTAAAATAATCAGGAAGTTATATATGGTTCTGATAAGTAATTTAAAGATTTTACTATATATGTATTACACTTTTTGCCATACTGTTGTGATTCTTTTCAGGTCCAACTGAGATTGACCTTCACCTTTTAGAATATTGGAAAGCCCATTCCTTCACAGTCCAGTTGGAGATCAAGATAGGAATGTCTAATCATATCACAATATAACATATTCAGTTTAGTCATTTTACTATTTGCAAGCTCCAGTTGTTAAGCCACCATGTTCTTTTACTGAGCCCAGTCCAACATTCAAAGACCTGGAAATTCGATTCTCTAATCAAGACTTCAGGGCTTGTTTGACATTCAGCATTGAGACACCTCTATGTTACATATAAACTGTAGAGTTATGTTAAATTGTGAGAAGCTTATTTTTTGGAATTCCTAACGCAAATCTTTCTACTTTTTTTTTCCCTCCAAGATAATAACCTTACACTAGGTAGAATTTCTGTCTAATTGTTAATCCTGTAGCACTGAACCTGTCAGACTCAAATCTGAGATACAGAAGGTGCGAAAAACACGAAACAAAACCACTAAAAAGAAATTATTCATGCAAGGAGCTTAAAGTATATGGAACAAATGTGAGTTCTCTTTTATAATTTTATTTTTATAATAGCTTTTAATGCAGTATTCACGGGTGAGATTTGCAATGTGGACTGAAATTAGCTCACACAAATATCTCAGACGTAGTCTATTTTCAACATTAAAATTGAGGGAAATCCAGAAGTATGGAAAACACAGAGAATATTTTGACTCAAAGGACACCTGATGGAAGTACCTTCATGTTTTGTCATATTCATTATCTCCCATACTTCTAATAAACAGTGACATATTTACTTCTGTGTAAAGGACTGTTAGGACCTTACTGAGACACACCGTATGTGGTACACATTGGGAAGATGGTTTCATCATAAAGGACAGATTTTGAGGATACTTCACTGTTAATGGTACACAAACAGGGAAAATTGAAGGAATTATGAAATTTAGCTTTTAACTAGGGATGTATCCAGTTTTGTTGTTCTAGGATAATTTCTCCCATCTAGAAAACTTACCAAAACATAACCGTCTTCAATGTACAAGTTCATGAACAGCAAGCAGACAACAAGGATTCCTAAGAATGACACTGCTGATCTTTTCCGCAAGCATCTCATTTTATCAAAATATTTCAAGTTGTGTCTCAGGTGAAGAACATCATACAGTAATGTCACCTATGGAAGAAAACCACAGTATTACAAGAGCTGTCTGCCCAATAAATATTATAACAAATCAACTTACCTTCAGATATGTCAAATCCCTTCAAACACACATAGACTATACACTTTCAGGAGAAATTAATTTCATTTAATCATTGTCATTTTCAAGTTTCACATACAATCTTAACTATAATTTAAGCTTCCCTTTTTTGTTTGGTAGGTTGTGGTGGGGTTTTTTTGTCAGTAAATTAAAAAACCACTTTGCCATGCCTATTTTAGGCTGGAATTATGATGTCACTGTGGCAGGAGTGCATCAGCAGTTCAGTTTCCCATGCTTAACTGTTAGATCCCAACCTGATGGCTAGAGAGGATGCTGTGCATTGTTTTCCTGTGTACCTAAGTCTCCTCTCAAAGACAGGTCAAGCCAATAGGCAAGAATGAAGCTATTGCATGACACAGTGTTGTTGCCAATTGAAGAATTCTGGATACCAGAACTTCCAGGCACAGATGAGGTACCTTTCTCTGAAGTGAGGAAGCAGTAGTAAGGCTGTGCAGCATCCCGTAGCCTTAGAACTCTGTATCACAATGGAAAATCTCTCACTGGAGATAGCATTTTCTTTGTCAGAAGAAAGGTGTATGTCTGTCTAAAACCAGACGCACTCAAGCAGAGTATTGGGAAGTCCTGACCTAATTAAATGAATCAAAGAACGGGGGCATGGAGGATTATAAAGCCACCCAGTAGTTCTATTCAAGGTCAAGAAGGAGGACTGCGTAGTCACATCACAAAGTTGCATATTGATTTCAGCCATCTTACTCTTTAAAACAAGGTGAATGGTGTTCTTGCCCATCAAATCATAAACAATAACATATGTAGGACTACATATGTTTTAACAAGATTTAACCACAAACTGAAGATCGCACTGCCCAAACTCTAAGGGATTATTAGCAAAAATGTAGATTATAAGCTTATTATTTATATCCTCACTCATACTTTGACTATTATCCGTAACAATGCCTGATTTTTCAATGCAATTTACTATATAGAAGTCATATAAAAATGGAGAATTTGACATGCACAATAGTTAAACCCTGTACTTAAATATCATAATTTTCAAAAGCCTTGAACATCTAAACTGATACAAAACAGGCCAAATTAGGATTTCCATAAAGATTTGACATGTCATATAGAAAAGTTTCTGCCCTAATAACAAAAAACCTTCCAAGCACAGCATTCAATATGTATTTGTTTTGCCAAACTTGAATAACTATATCTAACAATATAAAATATGAGTCCATAAGACTCTAAAGAACTAGGAGGCAAATATATCAAATATTAGTAACACAAATGTGTAACTGCAAGGTTTTATCTGTACAGATTCAACTGCAGTAAATGGAGACTGGTTGTACACAGAATATTTTAAATGCACTACAGCGAGAATAAAACCAATTTACATGTTGCATGTAGAAAAAGGAATTAATAAGAATTTAGATTTTTGTCCATATTTATTTGAAGATGGGCTGAATTACAGAAGTCTGATTATTCTGAAGGTGATAAAAGCCCAGTGTAGATATTTTTTTAAGTTACATCAAGGATTTCCTTTTTCTTAATATCCAGTGAACATAAACATCAGGAAGAAGCTGTTAGGAACATGAATCTCCAAACACTAGTCCTCTCTAACTCCCTGCACCTCCCTATGGCAGCACAGTGGTTGCTCATGTCTATAGATTCCAGCAGGCTGTTGAGGAAATGAAAGATTGCCTGTTTTAGAAAAGACTGTGTTACACATATAGGTTGTGTTTCATTTTTTTTTCTTTCTTCCCCTTTTCCCACCTCTTCCTTTTCTCACAGTATAATTACTGATTTTCAAAGCAGTACATTCTTTTAAAATCCTATCAGAGGATCACTGAATGGATTAAGTACTGACAGTTCTCAGACAGGGGCATTAACTACCATGACTATTGAAAATGCAGGTAGTCTGAGTTAGAGTGCTTGCACTCACTGGCAGCTTATTACATTCTGAAGTTTTTCTTTGGAAAACTTAGGAATAAATAAATGTGAGGTTTTTTCAGTGACATATTTGTTGACTGTACTGCAGTGTTACACATCTTTGCTCTGAGCATCCTGACTGAAGTCCCTAAGGATGAGGAAGAGGACTTACAACTGTATTTGCGGGTCATATTATATTAGTTTTTACTCATTGTATTTTTCTCATTAGATCATTACTATGTTGAGTTAGCAACAAAAATTGAGGGAATTACATAGATGACCATGGAGGAATATAAAACTGTCATGACTAAAGAAAGAAGAGAGCCCAGTACGGTCACCACTCGAAGGAGAACACGGGGATTGCTTGTGTGGTTTCACAGAAAGCCTTTACATTACTGTTTTACAAATGTAAATAGCTGAAAGCAAAACATCATGCATCATGCCAGTGAGGGTTTTTCTCTCATCAGACCTATTGGTAGGTCCATACCGAGTAAAGACAGCGGGGGAAGGACTCCCCGAGGAGAGCGCGCCCCAGCAGATGCGGTACGCGCCAGAGGAGGCTCTGACAGCACCGCTGACACCAGATGGCAGTGCGGATGCGCTCTTGCTGGCCCGCGACCTGCTCCTCGACCGGTACTCCCAACCAGTTTGTCCGAAAGTGCTGTTTGACATCCTTATATTTAGAAGCCTTAGCTACAAATCCACCCGATCCCGTAGGATCATACATATGTACATACAGAATTCCTTACATCTTAGAGCTGCTTCCTCTTGCAGCTCCGTTCCCAATCTTTAACATTGCATTGTGGAACACTCCACAAGCGAAATTTGCATAGAAAAAAAGGTAAATCTTACTCATTTTTTCCAGCTAATGTTATTCACCTTTTGAGAAATAGTCTCAGAACTTCGGGCAGTGAGACCCCTGGTGTTCTTTAAGACCATTTGAGCAGAATATTCGCCATTACTAAAAATCTAAGACTTTGATGTTGAAAAAAAAGGATTCAATTCATAATTCAATTCTGAAGGCACAGCTTTGCTTGAGGATTTTATGCCTTCATTATTTATGCACAATTAAGTAACTATCAGGATGCTATAAATGCAATTTGTTTCATAAAGCTGGCATTAAGCAGTTAAACATAATAATTAATAAACATGCATGAATTATAAACCTCTTCCTTCTAAATGAGATGTATTGCTTTCCTTAGTCCCTTCAGAGGGAACTTTTAAGACCTCAAATCCCTCTGCACATGTATGCATTCCTATTAGACATACATGTGCAGTTTTACACAGTAATATGAAACTATAACTTCTTTGACTTTCTAAAATGAAACAGCAATGAAAAGGTAATGAGCTAAAAAATGCAATTATATACCTTTACAGTGTGAAGAGGCTGTTCTGTATAAGATCTACAAAGGTGTGAAAGCTGTATAAAAGTCCAAGATTGATTTTCACATGATAATGTGAGGTTTTCTCTTGCAGAATTTGCAACACTCAGCAGAATTTTAAAAAATTTTCAAAAAAAGTAAATCCCAAATGACCATTCAGAAAGAGTAAGTTCTTAATAAGCTAAGGTCTTGAAACCACAAAATTAAATTAAAGTATTTAAATTCAAATGTGTTAAAATTTTTAAACTTACTAAATTTTTATTACAATATATCTGTTCCCAACAGGAAAAAATCACATAAAGTAAGATTTTTTCCTTATTTTCCGAGTAAAAGACTTTTTGCCTTACCTATATTATTTGCTCTAGGACAAATATATGCACATTCACTGTGGAAATCATTTCATATTTGATCCACTCTAATTCTTCATCACTTTCTGATAATACTAGGAATTTATGCTTTGTCCTGCTTTCAGAGATTATTGTTTACTTTCCTAACAGATTTTCTCCATAAAGGGATACATAAAAAGGCCCTGTGGTGTTCCTTTACCCTTAAGGATGCCAACCAGAGTTAAGGACTTAGCCTTACCTAACCAGTACAGTGAATCTGCTTGTATGTACATCTGTACAGGAAGCAACAAGGTCATCTTTGTACTATATTCTAGTCTGCTTGAGTGCTGTGCCCCAGAAGCTCAAGAAAAGGTGCTTATTTGCAGAGGCACTGATGGCTGTCAGAAATGGCAACTGCATTATTTTTATATTCTAATATTTCCAAATGAGGCATGTAGCTTTGCCTGTCACTGCAGAGTCTGTATTCCAGGAGGTAAAGTAGAGCTGATCCACTGCCACATTTATTATATCAACAAAATCCATAGATAACACACACAAACACCCCCCATGACTGGATTATTAAATCCCTTGTGAATTTTATTGCAATCCCTGATTTGTCTAAGGCACTCAGAAGCAGGCACTTCAGTTTTGTGACATACCATTCCACCTGTAACATTCAGTCTGTAACTGAATTGCTTTACTTGCAGTTCTTAATGCTTGTCTAATTTATTTTTCAGTTTTTCTTTTTGGAAGGCTGCACACGATGCCTCAGGATTGCATTCAGTTGTCTTTATGAAGTGGCAGAAGAAATACTTGCAGGAAAAAAAAAGAAAGGAAAAAAATAACAAAATGGAATTTTTTTTACGTGGTTATTATTACATTTTGCATGTGTCATGATTTTCTTATACAAGATTAAAAAAACAAATTCTAGGTTTTGATATACATTTGAGCTACAGATGGTAGTGAACTGGAGAATTATAATGGATAGGCTATTCCATGGGGCTCAGAGAGACTTCCAGCAAGATTCACTGTTTGCCTTACTGAAAGCCTGAAAATATTTATGAAATGTGTAAGGCTGACAGGCAGGATGTTTGATGTCACTGGCAGCAGGGCAGTAAAAACTGGTCTGAAGGAAATGAAAGTTTAACTTAGAATGAGGCTAACAAATTCAGAGGATAGAGCTCAGGTTTTAAACTAGACCTAAGCATATCATTTGGATGACTTTCTATTGTGTAGCTTTACATGCTTACAATACATGGTTTAAAGATTATTGTACCTTCTGAAATTTAGATTCTAGATACAGTAATTTGAAAAAAAAAAGAGATAAATCAGTAGACAGATTACTTAAAATTAATAATGATAAAAGTATGAGCAAAAGAAGCCGGTTTTGAAAAGGGATTTGAAAGATATATTGATCCTTGATCCACAAAAAGTGAGAGATCATTTCAAACACATACAGACACATATAGACTCCAACAGTTTGGGAAAAGGGATGACAGTTTAGGAGGAAACAGATGATTCAGCTGAGGCAAGTTACCAAACAATATAGAAAAGTAGAGAGCTTAAATTCAAAGCAGGTATTGGAGGTCTTTCCCGTCTGACAGGTTCAGAGTGATATAAAATGGAGCCACAAAACTTACTTTGGCTGTAACGCTCTGAGCAAAATGTAATGCATTTCTTCTGGTGTGGAGGAGTCAAGTCTAATCAAGGGGAAGAGATGACTAAGAATTGTGAAGTCATATTTACTTAGATGGTAAAGCACTATCTAATCCATCACTGGACAGATGGCTGTATACCACTGGAGATATTTTATCAAGTAAGTTGTAGTGTAAAATACGGGTTTTAGAAAAATGATATAGACAGCGAGTTAATGGCATGTGGAGAAAGCCTGGAAGACAAGAAAAAAATGGCAAAGAAATCTGAAATAACCCTGAATTTCTGCTCCACAGAGACAAAGCAAAGAGGAAAATAAAACAGCATGGGCATGAAGAGGGAAGAAACAGCTAGCTGTAACATCCAGAGAGAGTGAGATTAGCAGCTTTTACAGACACAGGAGTAGGGTTTTAGGCTGAATCAAAAATATAGGGAGAAATCCTTCAGCATTGAAATTAGCACTGGGCATCATTCAGAGAAAATGTTTAGAAAGAGGATAGACATTGAGTTCCATGGATATTCAATAGATTTTATCTATTGACTCATCAATTAATGAAATAACACGTGGATACAAATACTGATAGATTCAACAGAAGATAAAATTTTAATGAACAGTTGTCATACATTACATTCCTATACTCTGTGAGTATAGTCATTATCATATACTATGACCCATCGGGTAAGATAAATTCCTTGAGCCTATTAGGCACCAGACTGAACAAACGAGAGGGACATTCTGGTCTGAAGATATCTGTCCAGCTCTAAGTCACTTCACCCAAAGAACAGAATATATGAGCTAATATCTCAGCAACACTTACTCCAGGTGCTAACTTTTGCCTCAAGGTCCCACAGTCTGTTACCTGAGGTTTACAGCTAAAAGCTTGTCAAGTATCATGAACATCACTGGTTTAAAAGAAGTAGACAAACTTATTTATGTGGTGAAAAGAAAATTAACACAAATGTTTGACCAAGGCCAATTAGTCTCAATGAGAAGAGTTTCATCTGATTCTGATGAAATCTGTTCATGATTTTCTCTAGAGCACACTAATCTAACAGAAAGGTGAGTAGCTATTTCACAGAACTGCAAAACCACAGTATGGTTGAGGCTGGAAGAGATCTTTGGAAGTCCTGTTCCACCCTCTGTTTGCATAGAGCCACCTGGAACCAGGTGACCCAGGTTGTGTCCGGGAATCTTTTGAATATACTCAAGGAGGGAGATCCATAATTACTCTGGGCAATGTGTGCCAGTGTTCAGTCACCCTCACAGTAAAAAAGTTGTTCAGAGGGAACCTCCTGTGTTTCAGGGTGTGCCCATTCATTCTGGTCCTGTAAATGTGCACTGCTGGCTCTGTTGTCTTTGCACCCTCCCTTCATATGAACCTTCATGTTCATATACATGGTTAAGATTCCCCTTGAGCCTCTTCTTCTGCAGGCTTAACAGCCCCAGCTCCCTCAACCTTCTCCTATAGAAGACATGCTTCAGTCCCTTAAACATCCTTACAGCTCTTTGTTGGACTCTCTCAGGCATGCCCATGTCTCTCCTTTACTGGGGAGCCTGGAACCAAGTACAGCACTCTAGGTGTGGCCTGTGGCTTCACCAGTGGTGAGTAGAGCAGCACCTTTGACCTGTTGGCCATGTTTGTCTAAGGCAGCCCATTTGCCTTTGTGTGAGTTGGCACAGGGAGGATGAAGGAAAAAAGACAAAAATATTAACAAAATGCAAAGAGTACTTTCATTACTCCACCAACCTGGGGATCCTCAAAACAACACGCAGGCAGAGGCACATAAGCAGGGTTGCAGGCACTGCAGAGCTTGGTTCAGGTTCAGGATCATTCAACCTGCTGGTTTTGCCTGTGCGTCAGGGATTTGTACAGACACAGTTTACCGCTGTGCTTGATGTTTCCTGCAGCAGAGCAGGAAACTCAAATATGTTTGATAGAGTACCTATCACAGCCTATATCATCTACACACAGATGTTCTACTTGTCAAACATACAACAATAAACAGCAATTAATATGATATATGTGTTTTTTGGCATTTGTCCGTGTTTACAATAGTCTTTGACAATCTTCTGTTATTTCTGTTATTTCCCCATAGTCTTCTTTGCTGCAAGGACCCACTGCTGGCTCTTCAACTTCACATCGTCTCTGGCTGCCAGGTCCTCTTCTGCTAAGCTGCTTTCCAGCTTGGTATCCCCCAGCATATATTAGGGGTTGCTAGGCTTGCAGGATTTTGAACTTCTCCTTGTTAACACTCATGAGGTTTCCATAGCCCATTTCTCCAGCCTATCAAGGTCCCTTTGGATTGCAGCACAACTCTGAGGCATATTAGCAACTTCTTCCAGTTTTGTGTCATCTACAATAATGTAGTTATTTTTAATCCTGATGTGGAGAAAAACACCTGACCAAACAAACCAAAGAGCTTCCATGCAGTTGCATATGTATGTGACTAATGTGGACATGTTATTAGGCATTGAGTTGTCATTATACTGATCCATCCTCTTCTCACTTAACAGTGTTTGTGACTTGTCAGAAAGCAGCATTACCAGACACGTACAAACCTGAGAGATTCCTATGATTAGGAATAAGTAATATTTTTTGTGATAAGTATTCACTTCTGAGGAGATACTCTTGGTCCATATAATGGAGCTATCTCAAGGTAGTGGAAGGTGTTTTAACCTGGCATTTTTACATATTGTTTCATAGAGTTTACATAATAATGTACATTTGGGAGATCCTGTCTAAATCAAAAAGTAAATAAGTTTTATTGTGTGACTTAATAAAAATATTCTTTTTTTATTTTGTAATTTATTTACAAATTACATTGCTGGGTCCTTTACCCTCTACTTAGACTAGGTTTAACTATTTCAGAAGAGGAAAAAGGTCAGTTTAGAAAGTTGACTAACTGTTAAGTGGTAATTCTCAAACTTATGAGATTCTACCATATAATCAGTTATTTGTGCAAAGCCATATGTTGTGAAGGTCACGGTACCTTTGAGAAATAATGTAAAATAGATCAGGAGATTAAATACCAGAAAATTTGTTTTCGCTGGTCATACTACTAATCTGTTTCTAAGATAAGAATTTCATTAAGACTTTCTACTGAACACCCAAGCAACAGCTTTCTGATCAATAAAATAACTCATTCCATAAAGAAGGCTTAGAAAACTATGGAGGGGGGTGTGTGACCAACAGTTGGCTTATTCTTTAAAAAAGAAAGAACACATAAACTTCAGTAAATTTTGATGAATAAGGGTATATAAAATGAAAACAGTTCTTTATAAAATGCTGCATTTGTTGCTCGTTTTTTCTTCTAATGTTTTGTATCTTTATCTATTGTCACAACCAAAATATACTGCTATGATATTTTCTTTTCAGTAGAAGTAATCCAGTGTGGACAAAATACATCTAAAATTCGTCATTTTATCTCTGCAATCAGACTAACTAGCAGAAGCCCAATATCTCCAAAATTGTTAATGCATTCACAAACCGGTAGCCTTGATTACATTTGTTTGCTTTTTAATGAGAAAGAATTAAAAATATTTTTTGCTCTTGAGTGGACTATGTTATTTTTGGAGTAGTCTACCCTTTATCTATTACATTAATTGATGTTGACTGTGTAAATAATGAAGGTGGTTTTAGAGGTACCATAAAATCTACAACATGTTATCTTGAACTCTAATGCAATTTGATCATGCAATCTAAGCAGGATCTGTAGTGGGAGGGGTTAATAGCTGCCGTTGCAAGTATCATCACAGCTTTTGCCTTCTGAGTTAATGTTAGGTTAGAGACCTAGTAAATAAATCCTTCATAGAAGGGAAGCAGACCAGGTGCACTAGCAGCTTTCAATTGCCATGATGATGAATTCAACTTTAATCATCAAATTTCCCATAGACTTCATAAAAGTGGCTCTAGGCAGAGCGAAAAGAGACCTTGGATGAATAGCTACGTGTCAACCTAACAGGCATTTCAGATCCATGAATCTGAGTAGCATGGGATCTCTTTGAGCACTCTGACTTATCTAAAGTTGCTTTCAGTGAGCAGGGACATGCTACCCTTTATCTCTGTGACCTGTCAAAGTAAAACTAGTTCCATTTGAGTAGGGAACATTTCTCCAAAGCCTGTGCCTGTGGAATTTTCTGCTATCCAGTGAGCAGCTGGAGCCTTATTTCATTGAACTGATGCACCATTATTCAAAGGGGTAGTGGGGAAGGAAAAGGTATTACTACCTCTGTCTTGAAGCAGATTAGTTTCCAATTTTTTAGGAGATGCTTAACTCATTTTGCTTCTAGCTTCAATTTATCTGTTTACTAGCACTATGTTTGGTGGTATCTGTTAGGTTGTGCCAGAGATAATTTTGTAATCTAAGCAAAACCCTTTCCCCCTTACCTTTCTTTTAAAAAACCCCAAACCCTGAAGAAAAAACATCAACAAAATGGCTGCATGACATAGTCAACCTGTCAGGTGTGGAAAATAGGCTTTTTTATCCTTACCATATGGCAAACATGATGATCAATAAAGGCTCAAATGACCTTTTCCAGTATTCTTCACATCAGTTATTATAAATAAACTCAAGCCGTGACAATAAAATATGATTAGTTATCAAGGTTTCTAATATTAAAAATATTTTTTCAAATCTTTATTTTTCCAAATGAAAGTTAAATAAACAAGCTTGGTAGCAGGGAGTGAATAATTTTTTAATAAATAATATTCATTGAATTTTTCTTGGGTGTTTTAAGGTAAACTTCTAATCTACTTTTCCTCTGAAGAAGCTATAAAATATTGCTTCATGTTAGTGACAGGTCTTTTTTTATGTGTCTTAAAACAATATCATAAAAATATGGTTATTAAGTAAAACAGTTATTTCAATTAAATTCAGTACATGGGCAGGAAGGAATTTTTCACAATACAGCCAAAAGTAAGTTAATTAAATCTAAACGTGCACTTTGAACATGTGTTTTTCTCATTTTTACAATGTCAGGAGCCATAGTGTAGTTTGGGAAAAAAAGAGAATTTTAGAGTTTGGGGAAAAATAAGTACTGTAAAAGATCTCCTCAGTAGAAAAAATACGCTTTTTGCAAGTAAACTTCAAACAAGACCAATTGATATTTAAACTTTTAGTTGGACCTATGTACTAAAAGTAAAGTGCAGCATTTTCACTGAGAAGAAAAATAATCAAAATATCCACAGCATCTTAAATACAGGGGAAAAAACCTAACAAACTGTCCATGGCAGGTTAAAAAATAATTTCCTTCTTTATTCTATATTTTATATCACTTCCTAGCTTTGCCCATTGTAGGTACAATAGCTCTCTTATTTTTAAATAGCTCTTGATATCCAGAAATTAGGTTTATGGTGAGTCTTATATCATAACAAGTGTACCACTTTGCTCAAACTGGTTCCTTTAGAGCACCTACCTTGCAATATCAGTCTGAATCATCTTTTGTAGCGGCTTTTTGCTGCCAGTGATATTGCAGAGACCTCAGGGAAACTAACAGTCTAACTCAACAATGAGGAAACACTGCTGTAAATGGTCATAAAATCTCAGTATCCTGTGTTTTTCTAATGACTTGTGATGTAAATAGATTTAGTGAGCCTTAAAGACAAGAGACATGGCATCTTTTCAAACGAGACTTTCAGGAATGACTATAACAGAAGAGTACATAATAACATTATTGACTGATGCACAAAGTCCTAGTTCCTGAGATAACACTTTCAGGTCACTACTCCATTACTAACTTTTGGGTACCTGCTGTTGGATGTATGCTCTGTTGTTTGAGAACTCATCGGAGTTGTGTTTCATCGTCTTCTTAGAGTGACATTTGCCAAGCACAGACACCTATGATGTGAATGTCTGAGCTAATCACACTTAGTCTCCATTTATAGCCAATGTAGAAAAAAAAGTATTCTACACTGAGATTCATCTCACTAAAAGGCAATATTCTAAAATATATCAGATGAATCGTGCCCAAAAAGGGCCAAAAAGTGGCCCTAAAAGCCACTCTTCATTGGCTACAAGAACAACTTTGGCAGACTCAGATATAGATACCAAAAGAGAGGAATGCATTTCCTTGGTTCTTTGGTAATTTCTTTTTGCTTCCTTTTTAGGGACAGCACATAAACAATAAGCCACTGTCTCCACCTCCAAAGCATGGACCTACAGCACAGATCTACACCTTTCCTCAGCATAGAAGTGTCAGATATTGGATTGTTCCCACCTATGAGGCTATGGCTGGCATAGCTTGCCTTCAGTAGATTGTTGAAAGTTTCCCTCAATTAAAAAACTTGAGTTCGGTTGTCTATCCCAAGACAGTTCCTTTTGTGCACCTCACAAGCCAGTTCTCTGACTCTGCTGCTTTTCCCCCCACAGCTTTACCCAGAACATGGTTTTGCTGCTGCTAGAGTTTCTGCTCAATAAATTCATCTGAGTACATCACACAGCAGATAGACATGTATGCCCCACAGTAGGTACCTAATAGCTTTACTGCAGGATATTTGGAAGGTGAAAGAGATACCCATTAAAGGGCTTGACAGCCACAGTGGACTCATGCCCTCAAGTTGTGTTCATGGGGGAAGTAATCTATAGTCTACCTGTGTTTTTGACTTGCCCACAGTCCCTGGCAAGATCAGAAACTTGGTTCATTCAATGCATTCAAATGAAGCATCCAATTTTAGGCAGAATAAATTTTCTGTATGTCAGGACAGTAAGTCAGAGAACTGGTTCATTTAAATGCAGTAACTGAACTGAGATTCAGATCTTGCCAAATGCTGTGGGTGAGTCAAAACTGCATACAGACTCTTCAGCCTAAAGGCAGAACATCTATTGTACACATCATTCACCCTAATTATCTTAAATCATCATTAAATGACATCTTCTGTGTAGCCTTTGATATACACTCATGATTTTGGAAAGTTGATATTTTTCCCCTCAATCTTGAATCTCAGCTTCTTTTTACAGAAGAAGAAACTTCAAAATGTTACACTGGGATAAGGCATTGGGTACCCCTGCACTGTGTGTACCTTTTAGTGTCTGCTGTACTGTGATGTGTTTTGGCTCAAAATTTGCGTGGGTTTTTTTTGGGTGGGAGTGGTTCATTCCTACTGAGAATGAAATGCCAGTTTAAGTTTATATGTCCTTACCTGGAGTTAAGGATGTTTTGGGTTCACTCCTGCTAGCTTCTAGAATGAACGTTAGATAGTATTTAAATTGTTAATGCTGGATGCCAGTGAACTCAAAAGAAACAATACTTAAATGTGATATCTGATTTTTTTTTAGATCCCAGCAAAGATACATTGTATTTTGAGGACTATTTTAACTGTCATTAGAGGTATAGAATCAGCTATCTGATATCATCTTCCTGACCAAAATCTAAGTTACTAAACTCTGTTGGAAACAGTATAAATACTGTGAGATGTATAAGCATGGTAGCTGATCAAAACAGTTTCTATAAAGTTTGTTAAGAACTTACTGGCCTTCAAAAGTTAAAAATATCTGACTTCATTGGATCCTCCTTAGTGTTATAATTCCTATTCAGACTGGATTCTGAACTTTTTCTGTAGTAAACAGGTAGCTATAGAAACTTCCAGACGGAACCATACCTTTCCTAACACTTAAAACAAGCAAGATTAATTCAGTTATTCCCACTAATGAGACGGCAAAATCACAAGAACAAGTCAGTTTTTGCATAACTAAAATGAGGTAACATGAATATTATTTACTTCAATATTTGGCAACCACATCTCTAGGACTTCACCAGACAAAAGAAGAAAGAATATGCCATAGGCTTCCAAATGCTGAAGAACTCCAAATTTAACAACTACTCTGGTAAATACATGCAAAAGAAGTATTCGTGAAATACAAAGAAAAAGGAAAAATTAACACTATTTCTTGGCTATCTAGAGCTACAAAATTCTACACCAGAGAAAAAAATGTTACTGAAGTTTAATAAAATGAATTAAGAGATACCATTTTTCCTTACTTGCATATCTGCTTAGCAATTTGGATCTAAACAAATGCACAAAACAACTCCTTAAATATACTTTTTTATCTCCTTTATTAGTAATGTGATATCTTTCTAAAGTTGTATCTCCGTCAAAGTACTGTTTGTGCAAAAGTCATATGCCAAATGTAGAACATAACTGCAGGAAAAAAAGTTTTGTATATTTATTTCTTGAGTGACTCTCTAAGACAATAAAAAGACTGACTTCTTATTGAAGCACCAGTTTAGGCCAATGTTATGTTTGAACCTTCAGATAAAGAAAAGCCTTTTTTTTTAACTGGATTGGAGTCTACTCAATATAGGGAAAAAAAGCACAGTAAACTGCAAAGAAAATGGAGGACCTTGTGAACTCAGCTTCTAGTAGGTCTGAGTTTCTTGCTGCTAATCATGTACATCAAAGGAGAAACTTGGCATGTATAGTACTCCTGAGATGTATGAAATCCCAGGAATGAACAAATGATTTGCATTATCCACTACATAGCTTTATAGTTTTACCGGACCTCTGAGGTTCAGTCGAATATTTACCTTCATGAAATATCACTGAAAGAATTAAATCAACCTATTTCATTTTTTTTCTGAACACTATACACAGAAGTGATTGAAGATATGAAAAGGACCAAATATTCTTCACATTTGAACATTCTATATGAAATCCATGGAATTCCAAGGAGATCAAAGGAATTTGCAGAAGTTTAATTTATGCCAAAAAATTCCAATCCAAAAAAAAAAACCCAAACAAAACCCCCGAAATAAACAAACATACCCTCCCAAGAACCACTCTAAAATCAAACAAAATAACCCAACACCCTTATAAATCTTATTAAATAAAATATTATAATATAATGAGGTAAGCTGAAGATCCTTATATTAGAGTTTCTTAAGTTTTAGGAGATGAAGTAAGCTGTCCAATTGATTTCAATGAGGTTAAAATCATGTACTTAAAGGTTATCTTTCCTTTTTTTTTTTTTCTTTACAAATTAAGGCTAATATTAGCAGATTATAGTTAAACAGAAGTCTGTAGAAAAAAAGTTATAGTATGACAGGTTGTATGAATTCTATGCTTCTAATATTAGAAGAACAGAAAAAATATCATAAAATGGATTTGAGAACATAGAACGCTTGTAGAAAATTATTATCATTACGTGAAGAAATCCATACATTTACCTACTGTACTAGTTACCTGGCTGTGACCATATGTCAGGATAAATGCAGGTCATTTTCTGACCTCTAGATTGTAAAAAAATGTGATACAGCACATAATGACTGTTGGTTTTTAAGGCATGGAAGGGTGAAACAGAAACCACACCTGTGCAGTAGAAAGAATGTGTTTAAGTTCTTGATTTAAATCTTAATATTACATCTTTTGTGCCATACAAACACTGGTAGTCAGCAATCAGGATGTTGTTAAGGATGTCATCTGAAAGGTTTCCAGCAGCAGATCGCGAGCTGTCATTTTACCTAAAACCTATTTTCTAGAACAGGAATTTCTGCATTCTTTCTATTCTACTGTTTTTCAAGCTTTGGATTTTGGGAGTTTGAAGACCACCAAGTCTTCAGTTGACTTCTGCATATCTCACTTAGGATCACAGTATCATAACAGTTGATATTTAGTGTGTAGAATGTAACAATGCTAACAAAATCCCCTGATGAGTGTCTTTAGCGCCTAAATCAGAAAAGATCCAGTGGATGTGCCAGGCTGCTCAGAACTCTTTCTGCAATAGAAACATGAGCTGTGTTCTGATGAAACCTAATTCTTTTGGAAACTGACTGTAAAAGGACTCTGTGACAGTGATTCTGTATCATCTTCTGTATATCTACCACTAAGTAAAGGAAAGATTAAAGCTATGTAGAGAGTTCATCATCCCTGTAGAGGTTCAATTTTATTCAGGAAGGTAAAAATGTGATATTAAGAGGATTTTAACTCTTTCATTGCTCCTGGACAATGCAACTTGCTTTTTTATCAGAAAGCACAGTTCACATCACACCCTGCATTTACACTGAGGTTGAATCCTAGCTCTTCGACACCTTATGTCAGTTTAAACTTGTCACTTTCTCTTCCAGGACATGTTCTCTTCTCTACATGTAGAATAACATTTTTTTTGGTTTATGTCACTTGGTTTTAGCTGTCTCACTCACTAAACTACCTGATTTAGGCTCCCTATGCTGTCAATGTGCGCTAACAATTCCCACAGTGTCTTCCTCTTTGCTTACTGACTATAGAAATAAGCTACATAACTAGTTTGGCCTAGATCCCTAACTTTTAGGTAGTTAAAGATTGCTGAAATAAACACCAGTTTGCTGCCTCTGCTACTAAGCAGTTACTCAATAATTCAAGGAGGAAGCACATATGGGCATACAATACCATCAGGCTTACAAAAGCTGTGCTTGTGTCAGGAAAGACACATCATGCTAAGAGGTGGTGTTCTGAGCAGTGATGTCTCTAGAATTTCAGAGGAAGCATTATTAATGTGTGGCTGACACCTTAGTCGCAAGCTGCATGAGAATATGCTTTTTAATGGAAGCTCCAGACGCCACGTACACATCTTCATCAAATGCAGACACAACTTCCTTGTGAAAGAAATTATTCACAGTATCAGTGATAATCAATATTTTTCAACTGTAAATTTTTAGCCACTAAGTTTTATGAATGGTTCTTCTGTGTGTGAATGAGGGAAGTGGAAGTAACCATATCGGCAAATGCAGCCAGGCAAGCACACTGTGATTTGATGTTTTATATGTTAGAATATGACTCCGACATATAACTGTAGTAAATTAGAGGAAAATGGCTGAATTGCCTGCAAATGGAAAATCAGGCAGATATGTGGCTTCTCTCATTCTAAATATACAGTTTATTTTATTTAAAGCCTTAATGCAGAGAATAAGCAAGGGAAGAATAAACAAGGGAAAAAGTTAAAAATTCTGACTTTGTTAGTTGGCAGTCTTTGAAGTAGATTCGGTAGTGAGAGGATCTTATATTATGTACTAGAGACATTTTAGAATTCTTTGTTGGAAAAATTTCTACATATTTGTAATTGGAGTTTTAGAGATAGACACTCCAAGAAGAGCTGTGAAATTACGAGGAAAATAATGTAATTGCTTTCTGATCTTCCTGGTGACTTCTGGAGCATGAAACCAAAAGCCAGATCTCAGATATGTTTTTAGCTGCCATCAGCTCTCAGTATGACATAATATCTAATTGTTGCTCTGGATGTATACAGCCTTTTTTTAAACTTGGGTTTAGGAGGACAGGTAGAAGAATTTCTCTGATTTTTTATACCATTGAATGTTTGAGCTGTAATGACCATTGAGATTCTCATATAAGATTACCATTTTCTTTGTCACTGGACTGAAGTTAGATATCAGTCTAGGCTTTCAATGTTCTTTTGACCTCTGATTGCACAAATCCTGTAACATCAATATGATAAAAACTTGTAAAATCAATAGGTGAAGTGCCATCTTTCTGTGATTCCCTTGACCTATTTCAATACATTATTTTAACACTGTGTGCAGTAAACAGCCTAGTTATTTTTTATCAGTATATCTACAGAAACAAAGATGATTATAAATAAATTACACTTTATAACTTATCTGCATTTCAGTGTTGCTTATTTTCCATTAATATTTCATGACCTGTAGCTCGGTAAGTACATAGTGCTTTTTTATTGATTGTTGTTTCTGTTACACTATATGAAAAAGCAGTTTGTGTTTCTATACTGGCTTACAGTGTGCAAAGACTTACAAAGAAGCGCAAAAATGTAAAATATTTCAATTGTTAGATCACAGAATCATATTTTGGGTTGGAAGCCACCTTAAAGATCATCTAGTTTCAAGCCCTGTGCCATGGGCAGGCACAGCCTCCACTAGACCAGGCTACTCAGAGCTCCATCCAATCTGGCCTTGAAAACTTCCAGGCACTGGGCATCCACAGCCTGTCTGGCTAACCTCTTTCAGTGCCTCAGTGTCCTCACAGTAAAGAATTTCTTCCTAATATCTAATCTAAGCCTAATCTCTTTCAGTTTGAAGCCATTTTCCCTTGTTCTGTCACTACATGCCCTTGTAAATAGTCTCTTCTCCAGGCTGAACAATCCCAGTTGTCTCAGCCTTTCCTCTGTACTTGTTCCAACAAGTCAATGTCTTTCATGTGCTGGAGACCCCAAAGCTGGATGCAATACTCTATGTGGGATCTCACCAGAGCGGAGTAGAGGGACGGAATTTCCTCCCTTGCCCCGCTGGCCGCACTGTGTTTGTTACAGCCCTGGATACAGTTGGGTTTCTGGGCTGTGAGTACACATTCCCAGCTCGTATCCAGTCTTTCACCCACCTGCATCCCCAAGTCCTTCTCAGCAGGGCTGTTCTTGTTCTGTTCATCCCTCAACCTGTATTGATACCCAGGGTTGCCCCAGCCCAGGTGCAGCATCTTGCACTTGGTCTTGTTAAACCTCGTGAGATTTCCATATGCCTACTTCTTGAGCCTGTCCAGGTCCGTCTGGATGGCATCTGATCCTTCAGGTGTGTCAAATGCACTACCCAGCTTGGTATCATCTGCAAACTTTGCTGAGGTGCACTTGATCCTTCTCTATTAACGAAAATATTAAATAACATTGGTCCCAGTATGGACCTCTGAGGGGCACCACTTGTCACTGATGTTCATCAGGTCTGGGAGCCATTGACCACTACCCTCTGGATGCTGTGTATCCACTTTCTTATTCATCTAGTCCACTCATTGAATCCATCTGTCTCCAATTTAGAGAGAGGGATGTTGTGTGGGATTGTAGCAAAGGCTTTACAGAAGTCCAGATAAATGCCACCTGCAACCCTTCCCTTGTCCAGTGATGTAGTCCATCACAGAAGGCCACTAGATTGGTCAGGCAGGACTTGCCCTTGGTGAAGCCATGGTGGTTGTCTAAAGTCACCTCACTGTTCTCCATGTGCCTTAGCATAGGTTCTGGGAGGATCTGTTCCATGATCTTCTAGGCACATAGGTGAGGTTGAGAGGCCAGTGGTTCCCAGAGTCCTTCTTTCCACCCTTTCTAAAGACGAGTACAGTGTTTCTCTTTTTCCAGTCACCTGGGACTTCACCTGACTGCCATGACTTTTCAAATATCATGCAAAGTGGCTTGGCAACTACATCAGCCAACTCTCTGAGAACTCTGGGATGCATCTCATGGAGTCCCATAGTATGTTCAGGTTCCTCAGGTGGTCATGAACCTGATCTTACTGTGGGAGGGACTTTGCTCCCCAGTCCCTATCCTGCTATGTTGCCATTGAAGACTGAGGTAAAAAAGCTGTTGTGTACCTCAGCCTAATAATACTTTTTCATAATATTTTTCCAGATAGCTCATTATACTAAAACTCTGTTAGCTACTGTTGAATTTTTTTTTTTAAATGTTGGGAAAAATGCCATTAACTCAAAATATTCCAACAAAAGTAGTATGCTTAAAATTCATGTTCCTGACATATTTGCTGATAAGATGTTTTAATTAGGACAGCAACAAGCTATTGAGTTATATTTGGATATAACACTAGTTTAATTCACACTTTTCTGCTAAATAAACCTACAACAGCACTCTGAAATTAAAATAGAGGACACTCATATCTTTTGTTAGTGTCAGCTTGCATTTTAATATTTTACACTGCTGAATATAAATAACCAAAGAATAGGTGAAAACTCATCTGGAAGGAAGGTGCTGATTCATGACAAGACAGTTCTAATTTTAAGCAGGTATAGAACCAAAAAATTAATTGCTTATTTTCTGTTGCTGTGAAAGTAATTTGCAATGAATAACTTATCTGAGACATTTAATGTTTTTTTAGATTTAATTTTTTTGAAAACAGACAAAATAAATTATGAATTGGGTTATTTTATGATATTTTTAATTATTTTTATTTCTGGTATTTGATTTGAATAAAATTGTTCTCTGGGAATAGTTGTTTTTATAATATTTATTATTATTTCTCAGAGATACCATAAAATGCTTCTTTGTCCCATTGATAGATGTCTTAAAATTTCTTGCAGCAATTTGAATTCTAAAACTCATATTTTGTAGAAGTGCTGGATGTGTTGTATTTGGTTAAAAAAATATCCATATAAAACAAAGTGGAAAAATAAACTAAATTAAATATATATAAAAACTGAATTTGTATGAACATTTATGGTATTCTCCATACAGTTCCTATCAGTCCTGAAAACACTGTTAAAGACTGAAAACAGAATTTGGAAATAGGATTGGGAAACATATGTTTGGGAAAATTTTTCTTCAATATTGCATGTTAAAGAGAGTGTTTTGTTTATTTGAATCTTTGAATCTTCCTGTACTGTGTTTTTCAGCATTACAATTTCAGCTTTTAATTGCTGAAAGTAAATTCATTATTTCCTTTTAATTCTAAAAGTACAACCAAATGGTTAACTTTGTTCCAAAAAGAGATATGGCAGTAAACTAGATTCATATTTTCTCTTGCTGAGAAGGAAAGAATCCTCAAAGAGCTGGCTGATGTCTTTGCAAAACCTCTCTTGATGATTTTTGAGCAGTCGGGAATTTGGCGAGCTGACTGGAAGCTGGTAACTGTTGTCCTGATTTTCAATAAGAGCAAGAAGGAAGACCGTGGAAACTACAGGCCTGTCAGTCTCACTGCAGTGCCTGGTAAAGCTACGGATAAGATTATTCTGGGATATATTGAAAAACAGGTGAAAAACAACACAGTCATTGATCACACTCAGCATGGCTTCATGAGAGGAAAGTCCTGCTTGTGGAACGTGATTTCCTTTTATGACAAGGTAAGCCACCCAGTTGATCAAGGGAAGACTGTTGATGTAATCCTTTTGGATTTCAGGAAAGCTTTCGATACTGTCTCTCACAGGATCCTTCTGGACACAGCTGGATAAACACACCATGTGGTGGGTGAGCAATTGGATCACAGGTTGAGCACAGAGGGTAATAGTGAATGGGGTGACATTAGACTGGTGACCTGTCACTAGTGGGGTTCCACAGGGCTCCATCTTAGGCCCTGTGCTCTTCAACATCTTCACAAATTACTTGGACTCAGGACTGGAAGTGATACTAAGCAAGTTTGCAAATCATACAAAATTGGGAGGAGCTGTTGACTCCCTGCAAGGACAGGGAGGCCCTGCAGAGAGACCTCAACAAATTAGGGGATGGGGCAATCACCAACCATATGAAGTTCAAGAAGGCAAAGTGCTGGGTTCTCACCTGGGATGGGGCAACCCTGGATGTATGTACAGATGGGAATGAAACACTGGAAAGCAGTACAATGGAAAGTGACCTGGGGGTCCTGCTCGATGCCAAGTTGAATCTGAGTCAGCAGTGCCCTGGCAGCCAGGAGGGCCAACTGTGTCCTGGTGGGCATCAGGCAAAGCGTCACCAGCTGGATGAAGGAGGGGATTGTCCCGCTCTGCTCTGCACTGGGGTGGCCTCACCTTGAATATTGTGTGCAGTTTTGGACACTGCAACATAAGAAAGATATTAAGCTACCAGAGAGTGTCCAAAGGAGGGCAACGAAGATGGTGAAGAGGAGAGAAGCCATACAAGGAGTGGCTGAAGTCACTCGGTCTGTTCAGCCTGGAGAAGAGGAGACTGAGGGGAGACCTCATTGCAGTCTACAACCTCCTTGCGAGGGGAAGAGGAGGGGCAGGCACTGACCTGTTCTCTGTGGTGGCCAGTGGCAGGACCCAACGGAATGGCCTGAAGTTGTCTCAGGGGAGGTTTAGGTTGGATATTAGAAAAAGGTTCTTCACCCAGAGGGTGGCTGGGCACTGGAACTGGTTGGGCTCCGCAGGGAAGTGGTCACAGCACCAAGGCTACCAGCATTTGGACTATATTCTCAGGCAAATGATGTGACTCTCATGGCTGGTCCTTTGCAGGACCAGGAGTTGGACTCAGTGATCCTTGTGGGTCCCTTCCAACTCAGCATATTCTATGATTCTGTGAAACCGGGAGGCAGGTGTCCCACTGCGATTAACGAAGTTTGTTAAAATGAACTTGCTAAAGTTGGCCACTGGGTTTTTTAGCCCAAATTTCTAAAAAGCCAAAGTAATTTCTTTGAATGGAAAAAAATAAGCATTGAGAGCTGGAAATTGGTAAATCCCTCAATATTGCAAGGCTCAGATTGGATGCTTTCTCTTTAGAAGATTATTTGTAGGCTTTTCTAAGTGTGTATGAGTAAAAAATATGCAAACACACATACACAAGGTAATGAATAATTAATTCAGCAAACATATTGATAAAGCATCAAGTCGACTAGCAGATCTTTTCGGCTGACTGTTGGTCAATTAGTCTCTTCCATGTAGTCAAGTTGAAATACATTATTCTATTTGCTTAAGTGGATACAAGAGAGAAAAAGAAGTCTATATTGCTCTTTACTGGAGAAAACTACATTTGTCAAATAGTTTCCAATTTTGTTTTATGACTTTATGAAATAGACAATTATTTCTGAGGTTTTTCCTTGACCTCTCCATACTTTCAAATCTGTATATGTTGGCTTGTAAACCTCCTACTTGTACTGCACTTTGTTTATAAATTACTCCATATTTTTATAGAATACAATGACAAAAATTACTACCTAAGAAATGCATATTAAGAAATAGAAATATTGTGGAAAATGAAGAGAAACTCTGCAGGTGACATGTGAGCTCAGTTTTTAGTCTGATGAAGTTCTATTGTTTACATACAAGTAGCAATTCTGTCTTCTTTTACAAAAAGAATTCTACATCTCTAAAATGAATAACCTTTGAGGTTGAATGAAAAGCAGACCATCTTTATGAGTGTATATGATTTTAGCCAAGAAAAATGGATCATGGAAGTTATTTTTCTATCATACTAAAATTGATATTTTAATTCAGAAGTATTAGAATGAAAATAAGCTTTACTATTCTCTGTCATCTTACAGTGTAGCTCAAAATTTTGATAGCTGTGGATCAGGGACTTGATCTTGTTATTTCAAAGACGAGATCTAGACTGCAAAGTAAAAGATAAGAAATAAAGGAAGAAAAAACATGAAATAGATCGAAGCTGGAGAGAAGCAGAAAATGTACTTTGATTAATTGAAAGGTTAATTACTGAAAGACTTCCTCCACACAGCACATTGTTAATTAGAAAGTCTGAGCAATGTGTGATTTCATTTAACACTGTGCAAAAGGCCAACATGACATAGTAAACTGCTTGATTCTTCCTGTGTTTGTGAAACATGACTCGGTGTTTCATTTTACTCTGGGGTAAAAGAAAGATCCTTTTCCTTTTTTTTTTTTAATAGACAAAAGACAAAATTAAAAAATGAGATTTTGGTTAAAAAATTAGAGTGAGACAAATTAGATATGATAGGCTAGTGTTCTCACCCACCACTGCCACCTTAGCTCTGATCTGTGAAGCACACTGGGTATGAGACAGAACTGTGCTGTACAACAGGTTTTCTGGAATATTTTGGTGTCTTCTACAAAGAAGTTTCTCCTTGAAACTTACATTTCTTTTCCAACATTTCGAGAAAAATGTTGTTCTCAAAAGAATGGAAACTATAACGTTAAAACTGTTCTACAACAATTGGACTTCCAGTAGAATGCCAGACTGTTCTGCTTATGTCTCACCTGAAACTCCTCACTCCTCATAACTCTTGGAAATAATTTCAGCAAACCATCATCAGCACCCATGGGAAGCTACCGACAACAACAAAAATGTTTGTGGAGCCTAGAAACCACATCAACTTTAAAACTTCCTGGGTGTACCTGAGGGACTGAAGGACGGTCAAATTTGTGATTTACAAGGAGCTATAGGAATGGACAGAAAGGACATAATATTGGATAGCGAATTTGATGGAGTGTGGGACTGGAAGACCATGAGATTTGAGTCCTCAATTGAGTCCTTATTTTTATAGAATAATCAAAAAGACAGACTGGGATTTCCAAAGTATTATCAGGTCTGGACAAGGCATAAAACCAAGAATTAACTCCTGTGTCGCTGTCCCCAGTGACTATGAAGCAGTACCTTGAAGCTGAATGACAGCACCATGAAGAGAAAGAACAATGCTTTCAACCATTAGGAAAGAATTAATCCTTTGGTTTAGTCATCTAAGCATTAGTCATGTAATCTATGCTGCTTGCAGAGGTGCTCATTATAAAATAATTAAATGTATGATAAGATAGCTGTTGAAGAAATGTGCTCTGAATAGGCAGACTGTGTCTTTCCATTTATTCCACTTTTTTAAGAGTAAAGTTAGGCAGGATAACTCCAGTCTTTAGACACTGATGTAGTTTTTTTAGAGGTTTAGACAAGCAGAACCATTTTCTCCAAATTTTATTTTAAGCAGGTTGATAGAATCCTGTCACAGGAGTAACCAAAAGAACATGGTAATAACAACTGCATGGCAAACAGCATGAGTCAAGTAGGAGGAAAAGTGCAAAATCTTCCTAGTGCTTTACGATTAATTTTCTGAGGATGTAAAAATCCACACTGTCCCTACTAATAGAGACAGCTTATTGTTCTTCATGGACTTTTAGCTTGACCTGTTCTTATGTAGTTACTTTTATTTTTCATTGCTGAGTCAGGAGACCCATTCCTATTTATGTTGATATATGGATAATTCATTAAAATCTACCCTGCACATGTTAACATTAATTTGAAAAAAAAGTCTGTCTATTTGGCCCATGAGTTGCTTCTGTTTAACTAACCCATGTTAATAGCCCCTAACTAAAGAAGAAATAAATGAAGGACTACAAGGTAGTGAAACAAGGAAGAGAAAAGAAAATATTTGTTAACTGAAAAAAAAAGTCCACTTAGTCCTCCAGCCTTTGGGACAGAAGTTTTGAGGCAATTTAGTTGAATATAAGGAAGCCCCAAAAGCATAGCCAAAAAAAAAGTATTGGAAAGGAAGAGAGAATGATTACTTCCCATTCCCCTTCAATCCCCAAATAACAGGGCCTTGTGAAAAACTAGAGGTCTCCTAACAGCTTCTCCTGTAACACACGTTGTAACCACCACGACAACTCTCTGGTTAGTAATATTTTCCCTGTTGTGGCAGAAGATTACAAATAAAGCTATAATTTTCTTTCTCCTTCCTTCTAGCTCCATGTGTTCTGCAGAGTAATGTGATACTAGAAGTACAAGGAAATGGCATACTGGCAATCAGTTCTGCTTTTGACAACAAATCTGCTGAAAAATGTATAAAGCTGTTAAACAAACTCAGACCATTAAATAAAAAATTTAGGCCCTTTCTCTGGTATGAAAAATGACATATTTTAATCCAAGCAGACATAATATTTTTTACAGTACATCATTTCTGATGTATTTCACACAAAAGAAATAGGTTAGACTGAGAAAGATTTGCCAACAAGGCAAACCTATAGTCAGAGACATATCTAATTCCCTAAGCTTTCATCATTAATATTTTATCACCTTCACTGATCTGCCCAATCTTCAAGAAAAATGTGACACAACTGTAGAATTTATCTGTACCAAACAGGAGGTAAAATGCAAACTACAATAGAGATGTCAAAGCGAAGTATTGACTTTGCTCACTGTTAGCTGAAACAGTGCATAGAGTGTTTTATTTGAACAGTAGAAACAACATTAGCATACACAAGTATGATGACACGCCCATTAAGAGAAAAATATAATGAATGTTATTTGTAGGAAGCTATTTTTTTATATTGCTTTTATACTGTCATTCCATAAAGTAACATCCATTTGCTTTGTTGAAGATTCTGTAGAAATTATTTCAAGTTTAACCTATCAAGATTTTTGATTTATCTACATTAGAAAAAGTATAAAAAGGAAATTATTCTTTTTCTACATTCACTGATGAATCTCAATTATACATCAATGAGAATTTACTAGGGTAAAGACACTTGTGGAGACCATACAGTTCACATAGTTCAGTAGGTGAATCTGCTTGTATTAGTGAAATGGGAAAATATAAGCACAGAAGCACTGTAGTGTGATCTGTAGTACCTCTATCAGTTATGCTGAGGTATAGTAGGAATAACACATTTGCCCATGGCAAAGGAGGAACAATGAATTTACATAGAAAAACAATATGAACTGTAATTCCATTAATACATGTCAGTTATAGAAGACTGACCATGAATCACCCTTTGATGGTAATGTAGATGGTAATATGAGATTTAAAGACCACCTGAACAATCCCTAAATGAAGTTCCTTGTTTGTCCTGCCTAGGCTGTGTTTGATTCAAGTCACAAGGACACAATCATGTAATTTGCAGAAGTTCAGAGCAAACAATGGTGCAACTCCTTATCAGACCAAAATAAGCCCTGAAAATGAGACAGTGGTTTGTGATACACCTCTCTCTACCCTATCACCTACATAGGAGAAGATCAGCTTCATTGTCATCCCTTTTTAGCACAGTATGTTGGTGTGATATGGAGCAGCTCCTGAAAATCAAGTCCAAAGACACTAATTCTCCAGGATGCTTATCTGGATATACTGCCCTTGTGACAGCAGCTGACCCTTTATACCTTACAGTCACTGCATTTTCACAGTAAAATAGAAGTGCTGGTCGGAGGGGTTGTCAGTGGAGTTCATATAGGTCTATTCCTACTAAGAATGGGGCTATAACCACGACTAGAAGAAGTCAACCGTGGCTTTGTCTAGCCAAGGCTTGAAAATCTCCAAGAGCATTTCACAATCTTACTGGGCAGCCCACTTCAGTGCTGCACTGCTCTTCTAGTAGATTTTTCTTGTCCAAGTGTCTAATCTGAAACTCTCAGGCTTTAATCTTTGACATTAGTAGAGAACTAAAGCCACCATTATGTTACATGAAGTTAAATATGGAAAGAAAAAAATAATGAAAACACTTACAAGATTTCATTTGTGCCACCAGATGCAGGAACTAAAAACTTTCAGTGGAAAGTCATCTCACAACAGCTTATAAGAAAGACATGGGAACTCTCCCAGTAGAATGCCTTACTATTTGAAGATCCAAGTCAGAAACTGAAAAAGAAGAAATAAAAATGTACTTTTTAAATCTTATCAACTTTATAAGGGGCAGCTATGATAACTACTACAATTGTAGTTCAATGTGAAAGATATTCTATTATTCACAATACAATTAAAATTCAAATGGTATTCAGCCTGTATTTCAGAATCGGATAATTAATACTCAGTATTACCAATGTTCAAGTAAACCCACATCCTTATATCACACCTTCAACAGTAGTTTAAAATTCATGTCTGGAAGTGCATATATAAGAAGTGCAATAAGAAATGCAAAGGAGAAGGTGGAAGGCAAATCACAGTCAGAAGTGTGTTCTGCTTTACTTGAATGAATATAACCAGATGAAAACCTGATTGTGAATCTTCAATGAATCAGTAATGTTTTCATCAAAAGTAAATCAGATTATCCTAATTCTGTAAGCATTATTAAACAACTATAAAAAGGGGAATATGAGAACATATTTCTTAATGACCTAGTAGCTATTCTATGACTTGCAGAGGGGAGGGAAGGGGAAGGGAGGGGTGGGAAGGGAAAGGAAGCGACATGAGCCAACAGGTTCATGTTGCTCAGGTTCACCCAGCTCTAGTTACAAGTGGGGAAAGGGCCTAGTGCCTTTGACAAACTGTTAACCTCTTCATCTGGGACAATGTTACCACATACAGTTTCCTACTCATTAATACAACTATATATCTGCTGTTAAAACGAAATAAGAATGTTTTGCCCATGCTGAAATGAGAAATTATAGTCTCACTCAAAATTATAGTTTTATAACTTCCCAGTGTTGGAACAAATTCAGTATAGGGATGCAGTACTAAGATAAATGATTCAGTCTGTCCTCTGTCATTAAATCCTTAGTGATGGTATCTGTTAAATACAAAATTTGAATTGACAGATTGCTTCTGTGATTCCTCCACATACTAAAGTACTCTTTGGTCTTCAGAACAAAGTGAAGTCTAAGTAGACGGCATAAAACCTATTTTAAAAAAAGCAAAGAAAATTGCCAAAATGATAAATTGTTTTATTATTGTAGACATATATTTTGGTCAATAGTATATTTGCTTATACTGTGGGGAACTCAACACAGCTATAAAAAGAGAGCTGTTAAATTATAGATGATGCTGATAACAATAATAATAATAATACAAAAGAGAGCATATCAAACTGCCAACAGAAAAAAAATCAGAGCTTAATTTGGAAAAGCAGAATTCATATCTAAATTACATGCGTCCTCAGGCTCTTAACAATGGAAATCATCTCAGCACTAAGCATTGTAAGGAGTAAAGATTCTTACAGTGTCAACTAGTAATAGCCTCATCTCCAGCAGTTTATCATGAGGCTGTGCATGTGCATATGAGCTAAAAATGGGGAAAAAATATGAAAAAAAGCTGAATGTGCAGAAGTCTAACTCTAGTCACTGAAAAATAATTAATGTATAATTTAACACTGATGTCTGACATTTATATATTGCATTGCTTCCACTATGTGACAGTAATATTCTCCTAGGTTAATAACAATTCTAGCTCCTGGCACATCTCAGAAAAAAGTGACTTCTTACTGAGGAGTTTCTGCTTCTGATAGAGGGAAAGGAGCAACATGAACCAAACTGACCAAAGAGTGGATTGGCCAAAAAACAGCTATCCCATTTTTTTTTTGGAGAAGACTGAGAAAGACTGTGGAAATTGCCACAGATCCACTGAAATCACCCTTATCTGCCATCTCAGGAATTGTTCTTCAGTTTGTTTCCCTCCCCCAGATTCATTTTTCATATCAATCGACAAAGAAAAGGAAGGTAAAACACGAGTGCTGTTTCTTAATTTCTCACTAGTTACAGATCAAAAGCTGTTGTTCATTGATTTTTGATGTGTGTAAGCTAGTCAGAATCATACATGGAAATTATTCTTAAGTGATTTTTTTAAATGGTTTACATTTTCATATATTGCCTATCCATAATATATCATCCCTACATTCCTTTGTGCTAAAGGTAGTACCTTACAATTGACAGATTATGGTGTTCTAAGACTAAAATAATTATCAAGGATATTTTTCATTTTTCAAGTAGTCCTACGGATGATAGGAGAGCCTGTCTTTGTGGCACATTTTTCCAGTGCTTATTCTTTAATACCTTGAAACCTAGCAAGAGCCTTTCACATGGCACATATCTCCTTTAGTCATCTTCCAGAAATGAATGCTGGCAGCTGCTCTGAAGCCCATTCATTGAACCTGTACCATTCCTAGAGCAAAGCTCTGTTTGATGTGAGGGACACTGTGCCAAGTCAGCCTGTATTTGTACTATGCAGTCACTGCTCTTGTTTCCCAGTGTGAATCTCCAGGGCTTCCTAAGCATTTAAGAAAAGAAAGCAGAGGATGGAAATGGGCTGGTTTTACATAGACTCATCTCTTTTAGTAAAGGCAGTTTCTAAAGTGTAAATGGAGGGAACATTTTCCAGCGACATCAAGTATAACTGTTACAGAAATTTATAAAGATGTTAAATTTGCCTAGTGAAATCTATGAAACTATGTAAGTCCAGGAAAATAAAATAAAGAAATAAAAATACATGTGTGTGTGTGTGTGTGTGTGTGTGTGTGTGTATAATTACACACACATATATATTCCTTTACATTTGGCAGCTGACACCACCTTTGATTGTTTTTCTTAATAACAATGAAGTTTTCATGTCTGCAATATGGGATGCAGTATTTAAAACCTTATCTGAATGGTTTAAAGAACTAATTTAATGTGAATTCTAGTTGTCCTGAACTTCAAAACTGGTCCATAACATAATTTTAAGTAATATTCTTTTTGCATCTTTGAATAAATAAATGTTTGCTAATGCAAGCATGTGGGACTTACCATTAGAATGTAGTAAGATATTAAAAGCTAAACATGGAATTTTTTAAAACCTTACCTTTATCTTCCATTTTCATTCAAATATAAGTTTTAATACCCATTTATATTCCTTCTTTTTTTCCTGTTTAATATTGTTCTTTGGTTTTACACAGCCACTGTATGAATTTACACTGCAGAACAAGTGCAGTTTTTTTCCAGATCAGTCAGTACCTGTCAAAGCCTTTTAATCTTTTCTGTCATCTGTACTATTCACTTAGAAAAAAAGAATTTCTAGTAATTGTTATTGCATTATGCATTCAAATAGTAAAGAGGGTTTTCATATATGTGTTCAGATCAAACCACTATGTTTTTTTCTCAATTTCAGCAGAAATGCAAACAAGCCAATATATCTATCATTCAGAAGGACATAGCTAGGTTTATAGCACAAAAGTCTCTTTCTCATTTTTTGGGGCAGGAGAAACAATTCCTCCCCACAGATTGACAATGTTATTGCAGTGTTAATCTTGTGTAAATGTCAGAGGTAGTTTCCTAGAAGTGTGGTGTGGGTGTAAGTGTTGTTGAAAATCAGAAAACCCTGCAAACCCAGTCTGAACTCCTACATATTTCCAAAGGACAAACTTAACAAACTTTATAAAAAATTTCGATTTTTTTTTTTTTCCTCTAATTCAACTATTAGAGCCAGGTGAGCAGCTATAGTGTTTTTTCAGTGCTCTAAAGATACACAAGTAAGCTACTCATTCCATGACATGTTGTGCTGGGAGAAGGTCTACATGGCCAGTGGAATCATATAGAAACAGCCTGGTCCAATAGAAAATTTTATTCTTCTCACTCTTCTTATGAAGGAAGTGCTTTCCCCAAATTTTAAACCACTACAAAATAGAACCATGTAAGGTGAAAATATATAAATACTACACAGTTGCAATTAGCACTTATTAAATAGCAGAAGAAATATATTGTAACCAATTTTTCATATATATTGTAGAAAGGGCAAAAGAACAACATAAACTAAGTCCATAGTAATGGAAGGCTACATGTATCTAACGGATAAATATGGCCTCTAACATTTTTTTTTTTAATCTTTTTTTTATCCCAAACATCTGTACATACAGAAGCAGAGACAGTAGTAAATACAAAGTTAAATGTGGTGAATTACAGGAATATATTTAGGGTTTTTTTTATTTCACTAACAGTGTGATCACTGTGACCACAAATAATACCCCACTATGACTGGGAGCAAAACAGAAGCAAAAATAGGAGTTTATAAGTACTGAATCCATGGTAAGCAAACTGTTAAAAAAAAAAGCCCTTAACTGCTATCCTACCACAATTAAAAAAAAAAGCAAATTTGTATCAAGCATGAAAGAAATAGATACTCTGCACAAAATTATGTTTTTTAAAAAATATTTAAATTCAGAGAAGACTAGCTGCGTATTCTATCCTTAAATAGTTATATACTTTGCTTATTCAATAGTATTACAGCTATCTATTCATATATGACAGTAATTAATTTTAAAAATAATTCAACATGAAATAATACATTGCAGAAAATTCAGATACATCTCATCTTATGATATTTAGATACCTTAAAAGAATTAATTTAATGTTAATGAGTAGTTGAAATTATTTTTCAATAAAGTGCGACTGTAAATGTATTGTAATATTTTCACTTTGGTTCTTAAAGAAAAGCTCTCAGTCAGATCAATGGAAGTAATAATAGCTAACATATTTACATTGACAAAATGTCACTGAAAAGTCTTATACTGAATGACAGCACTTAAAGTTCAGCTTCCTTGTTTGATAAATTACTTTTATGTTTTATTTTTTTATAGTCTTTATACAAATAAAAGTGAAAATAACTTTATCATAATAAAGACAGTCAAATAAAATTTAGAAGTACCATTGACAGAATAGGAGAATTTTTATATATGTTAGAATTTTAGAGACATTGATATGTTTAAACGGTGACATTATACAAATTATTTAATGTGATGCTTTACTTGGTAATATATTTTTGACATAATTATAATATACAGTTTAAATAGACCAAAAGATTTTCAGTAATAGTGCATAAAGTCTTCTGAAATGAACTTCTAGAAACTGAAAGTGTTCTTTCAATTTATTGACTTTAGCAGACTCTTAGAAATCTATAATGATGTGAGGACATTCTAAGAATAAAGTACAACTCATATAAAAGATTAATGACTCCCTATTTAATATTTTATCAACCTCTAAAAAATGTGTTGAAAGCTCACAGGTTGTAATTTTGATTGAAAGAGAGCCAAAAAAAAGTTTATAATAGAATTTTAAAGCAATCATGGTTTTCAGAGACTCATAAATGTTTCTTATAATCTTTTGCCCAATTTGACTAAAATTCTTTCACTTAGAAACATTAGGTACTCGAGAAAGTGACCAATGCATCATTTTTATATTATCACTCCAGAAGGAAAGTGAAGCAGCTTGGTAAGAAATATTTTCTTTGTATTCTCTTATACTATTTTCTGTTAAACTCTTGAAGTATGAATGCTTTCAAAACAAAGTAATTTCTTATTGCCTGAACCAGCTGGTCATTTAATGAATCTCCTGACAAAAGATATATTATGGAAAATGTAAACTTGTTACTGGCTACTGATGAGCCAATTGATTAGGCTTCAAATAACAGTTCTCAGCATTTTTCTAAATCTATTTGTAGGCAGCTCACTTTGACTTTAGAGACATCTCTTCTCCTACTTTGCAGTCCCCAAATAGTAGCCCAATAATTTAACTCCAAGGCAGCTATGAGTGGATCTCTCATACAGGACACCCACTTCGAGACATTTACATCAAAATCTTTCCCCCTATCATATCCTGACATGCATCTTTGCATCGTGCTCCCTTCCTCAAATTTGTGACTATTCCCTTCTCCAGACAAACTTTGGAAAAATCATCTTTGCTTGTTAGATAGATTCCTATGAACAGCACTGACACTCTCTTGGTGAATTTTCCCTCTCAAGCACTTCATATAAGAAAGAAGATGGAAAGGTGTTTCTGTCCCCAGCAAGAAGACCTCCTGAAGGGCACCACTCTGCAAAACCTTACTTCATTGAGAGGACTGGCTCAGTGGAAGGCTTTGCACCAGGCACGTCACACACTGCCAGCTTGCTCTGTGAGACCGGTCCACACCTATTGTTACATGGCGAGTTGTTCATTCATATCCTCACACTGGAATACTGCTCTCCTAGCACAGCAAAGGTGGAAGGGCTCTGAGTGCAAAGCATAGTGTATATAGTGCAAAATACAACAGAAGGAGAAATACAGAGGAGATTAGGAGCTGGCAAACACCATAGACACTGAATGGCCGGTGGAAGCTGTACAACATGTGTTCACACAGGGCAGCCACTTTTTCTTAGATTTGTAGTCTGTACAGGCACAGGGCCTTTCTTTCACTTCCACTTTGGGACCCTCACTACTAGAAAAATATTGAGGTGCTGGAGCCTGTCCAGAGAAGGACAACAAAGTCAGTGAAGGATCTGGAAGACAAATCTGATGAGGAGTGGCTGAGGGAAGACCTTATTGCTCTCTCCAACCACTTGAGATTGTAGCAAGGTGGGGATTGGTCTTTTCTTCCAAGTAATAAGCAATAGAACAAGAAGAAAGAGCCTCAGGTTGCTCCAGGAGAGATTTTGATTGGATATTAAGAAAAATTTCTTCACTGAAAGTGTTATCTCTTTCTCTGGGAAAGGTGCCTGGCAGCTCTGTCTCTGTTACCTTTCTCCTTTCCAAAAGTTATATTAATAAAAAAAATATACCTACAGATAAGATTTGTCCTGGTAACTAATTAATATGCACACATACAGGCTATCAGGCCATGCACACAAATTCCATATCTCCTTGATGGAAAGCTCAGTAGCTCACTTCTGGTCTTTTCTTGCCTTCAGAACCCTGCTCACACAATGCCTAATGGTGCCCTATACCAGCATACAGAAGGAAGAAAGCACACTGGGAATTCTGCCTTCAAGCATTCTGGCAAAGTTAAAATGTTTACCATCTTCGCTAAGCTTCTTTCTTTCTCAACCTAGAAAAGCAGGCTTATATATCTCTGCCCATTCTAAACCTCTTGAAGTAGAGAACTCTGACAATCCAGACATCATCCTGAGCCATCTTTACTCATCTGTGAACCCAGAAGCTCCTAGAGGAAACAGAGTTCTCTAAGTGACAGGTTTACTGATATATAGCCCTCTAGTGGGCCTGTCACCTGAAACAGAAAAGAGAGTCCAGTTTGTATTTCTCTCTCATGTCTAGAAGGACGAGAACAATTGTTAGGTGTCATGTATCTACAAATGCTATAGATTATTTGGATATTAAATCTCCACATATTAGGTAACATGGCCCTTCCTTCTCTCTGGACAATGTCCTCTCTGGAGGTCAGTGGATAGACAACAGGATCTGGAGTTACAGCAGCTGGGACCTCAGAGCTGAACCTATATCCATTGGAGGCACTTTCTAAACATTCTCTCAAATGAGGGCGCTGCAGTCTGCAGCTCCATGATGGAACCTAAGGAACCAAAGACTCCTCTGGAGCATGGGAGAGACTATTAACTCCATCCTCATGCCTTTAGGCACATCATGCACTGTAATGAGGAGAAAAAAAATCTGCACTTAATATCTTCCAAACACATAAATAAGAATAATAGGGCAACATTTGGAACTGGCAGGTTACCTCTGTCCTTCAGGTACAATGCCCGAGCACCAGGCAGGATAAAAGCTGCTGGGATGTGAAGGAACAGGCAACCACCAGCCAGGTCCTGCTGTGCACAGCTATGAACCTGCAAATTAGAGAGCTACGTGCAGCAAAACGGGCAGGCAAGTCCCCTGTTTACACACGAGTAAACACAGCTCCTGAGCTCCTTCAGCTTCTACGTAATGGACACCAAATCCTCACCTTCACATAAGGCAGCCTCTTTTGTTGTCCCAGGCAGGAGAGTGCTTAGGGAAGCCTTTACCTCTGAGATTCCTGTCATCACCTTAGAGGATACCTTTACTGAGGTCAGTACTGTAGAGATCAACACAAAAGCCCTGACCTCACTGCCGTTGCTGTCTCAATGTCAATAAAGACCATAATTAGAGCCGAAAAGGACTCCAAGCCTGCAGGCTCATTAGAAACGTTGTCACTAGGGCAAACAGCAGAGCTATTTGCCACTCCAGAAATGTCTTCAGATCAGTCCTGCTGACATCACTAATGCATAAATGCATCACGAATCTCATTAAGGTCAGCAAGACTCATGAATAAGGGCTATTAGCAAGAGCAAGAGTTGGCAAGAGTTGCTCCATGTTTCATATTCTGATTTGTCCTGCAGTTCAAAGGCTACTCATGCAACACTGTTTTTTCGAGGTAGATATATGTTTCATATGGGAGAAAGAAAAAATAATTACTGAGCTATCCAGGAGGAAGTATATTATTATAAAACTTTCTAACATATTTAACAGTTTAGTTAATAATCCAATAGTTAATATAGAAATTTCTAACTGAAGAATGTGTTGATACACCAGAGACAATTATTTCTCCTACTTTGATTACCTTTACTTACTTTCTTACTGTGAGACAAAAATAGAACTGAAATGATTTCTCACAATTTGGGAACAACCCTGGTCCCAGTGGTCAGTAATTTGCTTAACTTAAGTAAAAACAGGCAAATGAGCCACAGTGCAACCCTCTGCCTCATTGCCTTTCTTGTCCAGATGTCGAGAGCAGTTGGACTGTGGCATGTATCTATTTCTGGGAAAAAAATATGTATTTCCCATCCTAGAAAGTAGGTTTCAGAGGGACAAAAAAATGTTATCCCTGAGTGTCAACATGCAGAGCGGTCCTGTGGCTAGAACTGGGTTCCACAATGCAGACCAATGTTATGCAGATTTTTCACTAAAATATTTTTTTGGAGTACTTTCAAATTTAATTTCAGACAAGCTTGGAAAATCCATTAATCCTGATATATATAAATTTCACATAGTTTATATTGTACTGATTAATATTAGGTCAAATATTAAAGTGCTAATTTATACCAATTTCTTAAGCTGATGACACAATAATGTATTATCATTGCAGATATTTCACTTAATGAGAATCATGTAGAGTCTTAGAGTTCCCAAATGACTCTCAGTGAACACCATAATGACCTAACAGCTTTCCACTAATTCCTAAGTATGTATATTTATATATTTAGAAAGTTAAAATGTTAAATGCTTACTGATATACATAGATCTTGCTACCATTGTGGGATAATTGCATTATAAAATTCAGAAAACTAATGAAAGCAATGGATTGATGGAAATTGTAAGTTCAAATGTTATCTCATTGTTACTGAGAGATCACTGAAATAATTTTTTTTGTACAAGTGATTTTACATGCACCACAAAACTTCATTTTAGGACTATAGAGTGGACTAATATCCATTTCAGTCAAATATTTAAAGAAAAGTGCTACATAACTGATGGAAAAAGATGTTAATATAGTCTAAAATTTGGTAATGTTAAACAGCAAAAAATTGAAGCCTTATTGATCAATGTGTCTACGGGAAAGAAGGAGATGTCATTTTTATATGTAATCTGAAAAGCTTTCCTGTTTACATTAAGGAAAGTATATTTGACTCTTAAAACTGAATATTTTCGTTAGATGGCTATTGTTTCAATAACAAAGCAGCAAAATATCAGGGCTGATACCTGTCTTGGGAAAACTGAATTCAACAGTTATCGCCTAAAGACTATCTGTGTCAGCGTGGTCAAGATGATTTACTCTGCTTCCCAGTCTCAGGGTAACAAAGGTTTTAAAGGAATCATCTGGGCCGTTGACCTAATGCTTTACAGCTTTGATTGAGGCATTATATCCCAAAGAGTCCACAAAGAGCTTCACATTCCACCGTTCACTGTGGGTAAGAAAGCATTTCCCCTATCTTAGAAAACTTATATCTAGAGAGCAAAAGTTCACAGAATGGGAATATAAACTTCCTTGAAAGGAAGTAGGGGAGATCAAAGGCACTGGTCAGCACACTACAGCTCTGGATGGATTTATTAGAGAAAATTCTCAGATGTTACGAGGAAGTCAGCTGCACCTCAAACTACAGATGAAAGTAACAAAAATGAACGAAGCTGCCAACAATTCTTACATGTATGACTTTAGGAAAAAATCCTTCTTCACCCATCACCACATTCAAAACTTGAGCTTTTTGTCTTTGTTAAATCCTTTTGTTGGAAAGTTATGGTTATCAGCTGTAAACCAGGGTGAGAGCTTTGCAAGTAAGCAGAAACCCTAAGAACCTTAGGGGAAATATTTATGGAACCTGACAGGTCACTGCAGTTAGAGGATAAGCAAGCTCTTATTGTAACCCTCAGGCCTTCAACGCCATTTCTGAGCAGAACATAGGTCCTCAGAAGTGGTTTGGTGAAAACATTTTGTATATAAAACCCTCGAGATGCCTTTCAGGCATATGAGACAGTACAAAATATTGAATTTTCAAGTTTATAGAAACTTCTGTGTATAGGAAAACAAAGAATCACTGTCCCTTAGAGTTATAGGGGAAATTCATAACTCATGATCAAATTGAAATACACTAGGAAGAATAAGTGTGTTTTTTTAAAGCAAAACCAAGAGTTTAGTTTTTTAACTTTCCCTTTATTTGAAGAGAGTTTTAATTTTTAGTTTATTTTTAAATTTAATTCTGTGGTTAAATATGTACATATGCACTAAATTGTGCATATAAATATGCATCTGCATTACATATATGCATACACACTTAAAAAAAAAAAACAGGACTGAATGCAAGCTAAAAAGCCCTCAGTTTTCAGTGCTATCAAGGTTAATGTTTTATGAGAAATATTCTGTGTTAGATATCTTGCAAATAAATTTTTAGTGAAAGGATATAAGAATGTGGTCTATTACAACTACCATATCAGAAGAACTGAGTAAATGATCCATAATGCACAGACTCAGTACATAATTTGTTGAAATGGACTCTGCTCTTTCAGTAGTTTTAGAGATTAACATTCCTTTCAGACTCCTCTGTACATTTTGTCTTTGTTATGAAATATTAATGTAATTCAACAAAAAATCCGAACAAAAAGTTTTAAAAAAGCTCAATGAGAAATTACCAATACAGCAGAAGAGTCTTATATAATTCAGGTGCCAACATCTGTAATTAAGATATTGCATCTCCCTAAATAATCTAGTTTGCAAATATGATCATATATGGCCCACAGAAACATTTACGGTATGTTATGCCAGGAAAATATGAAAAAAAAATTCTGCTAAGATATGTACAGAGACTGTGTTGTAATCCATTTATTTGTGCTGGTGTTGTTTCCTTGGGCTATTCTGGCAAGCCTACTGAATCAAGGCATAGAATTACAAACAAAATCTGCTTATTGTGAAAGATTTTTCTTTTTTTTCCTCTAGGTACTGCTTTTGTTGCAATTTTGCCCTATACAAAACAATCTATCTAACTTCTAGATAGTTGACTATCTAACTTCTACGTGACAAGCAGTTTCAGAGTCATGTATTGATCTAGACTTTCCTGATGAAGCTGTCCTTGTTCTCTTAATGCCCATCACCAAAGCCTCTCACTTGCATGATGTCTGAAAGTTGTTTGAAAGGAAGAAATCAAAAATGCCTGTCTGTCAGCATCCTATAGTCTGGGAGGAATTCAGCTCCATGGAGCTCTGTTAGGGAAGAAGGGTTTGTTTCTACCTCTTCTTCACACAGAGGCCTTGTGGTAACAAATATTTCTTCTCAGTGAATCCATACTATGTCTCCGTGGTCTGGCAAGACTCTAGCTTTACATGGGAACATTCAGTGATTCTGACATGGAATCTTGAAGGAATATTGGTGAAAAAGGGGAAAAAAAGTATTTTTTAAATATTATGTAAACTTCACTAAATCTGAGCAGACTATAACAAGGAAACAAGGAAAGAATAGCATCCAGAAGGAAAGTCACTTGTAAAATCATAACATTTTGCCAATTGTACAAAGAAAAGTTTGTGATAATCATCTGTAACAAAAAACATTATGCATAGTAAATATCAGTGTAGGATTTTTTTAAATATGATACCATACAATTATGAAAACAAGCTTTAGCTAGCATCGAATCAGAAGGTGAATATATTCAGTTTAGCAGCGGGCCATAAATGTATGTATATGTACTTATATATCTATAGCTGCTCACTTTTAGAAAATATGTTAATTTTTACCCCATACACCTATATTAAATATATATATTGTAGCTTTACTTCTTTTTTTTTTTTAGTATTATTCATTTTATATAGCCACAGCTATAAAATAATTATGGAGATTTAATCCTAGAAAATGATAAAAGTTACACAAACAGATTTCACTAGAATACTTGCTGAAAACTAAAGAATACTTGAAATTAGAATTGGAATGTAACCTTGACATGTGCAACAGTTCCAGAATTGAGCAGATATGATCAATGACCTCAACACTCACTACTCACAGACAGAAATGAAAGATCACATACAACATAAGAATGACCTATACTTGGAGCTAAAAAGAAGTACTGGACAAGTGATGATAAGAAAAAAGACTCTTAAAATTTGAGCAAACAGAATTCAGATGGCACAAGCAAGGATAAGAATGATGAAGAGAATGATTGACAAATCTATAAAAGAAACAGGAATGTTATAGCACTCTAGAGAGAAAAGAAGAAAAAGAAATAAAAGGACTTCTGTTTTGATTTGATTCTCTGCTTTGAAAAGACAGCTAATAGACACACAAGCAAGTAAACTAATCAAATTTCTTACTATTATAAACAAAATTGCATTAAAAGATCAATATTAATGCTGAAAGTCAAGCAGTCAAAAATTAGGAAATACCTCAACTCTTTTCACTCTCTTCACTACTGCCTGTTCACTCCCAACTTGGCCCCTGGTATATAATAGCACTATAGACAAAAGTTTCCACTTATCCTGAGGGAACTCTGAGTTGCTCTTTAATTCCGTAATTGCTGAACAAGAAGTCGACATGTTCTGCTGCAGATAGGAAGGCAAAGTATTTCCCATGAGGAAAAATGAGCATGTTTTCCTAAAGTATATTACACATTAGTTTCAGTCATGAGACAGGAGGCAACTCTAGGATTAGCGAAGTGTTATGGTTGCTCCATCTGCTCAATCCTTGCTTCTGGGTTGATAGTGCCCCATTTGAGTATGACTTAATAGAAGTTAGGGTAGGACCAGCATTTTATTTAATTTTTGTAAAAGAAATTTATTGGTTAGCAATGCAGTTTAGCCATATATCTTGAATTACAGCTAGCACCAAAAAAAAAAGAAAAGAGTCTGTAGAACATTATCCCAGACCATCTGTGGTACCCATGTAATGAACTGCTAAAATCCAACCACATCTGAAGAGATACGGAGATGGGTGTTTCAATGTTACTTCAGGAAATGCTGAGTTATCCAGAGTGAGGGAAAAAAAAGTTTGTTTTTATATCTATGATCACACCTCAGCATCTACCAGTGATAGCACACTAGAATCTACTGCCATTAGCTGGTATTAACGTCATATTAGAGCTAATGAAGAGCACCACAGCTACTCATGGAAGCAGAACAGAAAAAGTATCCATTACCACTGTGTGATTTAGTATGAAACCTTGTGCTGTGCTTTCCCCAAATGCTAGTGAAAACTGCAGTCATTCTAAAAGCTGTACTATAATTTGCTCTTTGATAACCACTCAGGAGAACAAGCACCAGTGAATATCAGCATGATTACTAATCAATTATTAATAGAGGTTGTCTCTGATTATTTATGTGGCACATCTATAGAATAATGAACCTGCAACTACGTTGTCAAATATGGCCAGGCTCAAGCATGCCAAGTCTCATGACCATACTTTTTCCCATTCACCTTTATGATTTGGCCTTAACATAATATGAGCTTTGTTGCTGGTAAAAATAGTCTTGATTTGGGAAATTTTACTTAATTTAATTTGTAACCAATAAACATTAGCTTTAAATTCCTGACTCATGTGTTGAGAAATGAAGATATAAACTGTTTAAACTCCCCTTCTTCTTGCCACGCATTGTGCTCAGCCCCTTCAGCCTCTGCTGTCCAAACCCTGCCACTGATATCCAGTGCAAGACTTCAAAACTAGAAGTATCTTCTATGTATTGGGCTGTAGCATAGTGGGCTTTGTTTAGGTCAGTTCTGTGCAGTGCACCTGAAAGAGGACTGGAGCTGGCACTAAGGTCCTGACAATCTTCCCTCACTCAGAAGTGCTCTGGAGCTCAGAAGATGAGGCAATGTGGACTCACACTTGATATAGAGAACTGTAGTCATTTTGTGTCAACAACGAAAGTCTAAGTTTCATAGGCTAAAAAAATCAGCCTAAGTTTTCCTCACTATTTTCTTTCCCTGAATTTCCCAGAAACATTATCTGTGAGCAAATCATATATATTCTAAACAACCCATCATTTCCCAGAAATCGTTCAGGAAAAGACAACAATTATATTAAGGTGAAAGTTTTGTCTGGAAAACATCCTATGTTTCATTATGGCTCCACTGACTATTTTACAAAAAGCAAAATGATAAATGAAATTTAAAAGTTCAAAATTGAGTATACATATTAAGTACTTATGCTTAAACAGTTTGGAGTAATTTTCAGATTGCAGGAGATAAAATAATGGCATATTGTTCAATACTTTTGTATTTGTTTTGTGCTGGGCTGCTTGATAGAAAAGTAACTTGGTTGTGGGTTTTTTTTTTCATCTGGTGTGAAAGAGATGCTAATGAAATATTCCCACAGGTGCAACTTTAATGCAAACTAAGACAGTTGAATTAAAATGTAATTAACAACATTGTTATTTGTAGTTTTTAATTTAATGCTTAGTACTTGTTTCCTCTGCTTCATTTAGTCCTTAATGTTATACAGGGATTTTTATCTCTGTAGTGACTGCAGTTATGTAAACTAATGAGTTAAGTTTTATCCTATATTCATCCCACTCATATATATTAAATGGAAGAAATTAATGCTGTGGTAGTATTTTCCATCATGATTGTCAGAAAATTGGAAAATCTTTATCTGAAAAGACTCTCCAGTTGTTAGCAGATAAATTCTACGAGACAGTATTTGATTACAGCAACATCGCTGCAGATGTGGAACAAATGCAAATGGATTTACCCTGACTTTAATGACCAGAAGACAACCCTGACTGCAGCAAAAGATTCAAGTACCTCAAAACCCAGATCTCATACTTCCCTGATAATGGGAACGTAACTTTAAGGAAATTCAAACTCTAATCCATTCTTCTTGTTGATTCAACTTCATTCCTAGAGTTGAGTCCACTCCTAGAGATACAATATGATAGAAATACAAATCTTGGAAATCTAGCTGGAATCAATATTTAAATCTTTTTGAAAAATACAATACAGTAAACAGCTCAGTATATTCTTAAAATGTGTTGATGATATTTTTTTAAGGAATAGGGAGTCAGAATGAAGTACGAGAAGTAAGTCAAATGAAGAATAAAACTGGCACAATAATTTTGTGCATAAAATAAGCACAGGTAGGTTGTAAATTGCAAGAAGGTAAGATTCTATAACAACTTTCTCATACCTATTAAAGGATTAAAAGCCAAGCTGTTTAAGAACAAGATGGACCAGTTTAAATCAGCAGTTGCACTCAAGTGTAATGTACTGGGTTCATGGACATGGGAAATTCTTAGCACTTTAACATTTCAGTTCAGTAAGTGAAGGAAATTATAAAGAGACAATATTCAGCTCAATTGATTTTTTTATACGTGTGACTTAAAAATGGAGGAACCTGAGAACCTGAATACTGAAAGTAATTTTTGTGAAAGAACTTAGTAAGAAAAAAGGTTGAAAAGGAAAATAATATATTTTGAAAGGCTGATGTCAATAATTATAGGAAATAATTATGTAGCAAAAGGGGAATACAGTAAGCTTGCACTTACTCACTAAAAAGTTCTATAAAAAAGCTAATTAATTCAGTCCACAGGCAAGAGTAAGCCCTAAGAAAGGTATATTTGACTGCTTCTGTACTAATTTGATAACACTGAACTCAAAAAGGTCATTCACAAAGTAGAAGTAATCACATATTACTACAGATGACTATGAAGATAGAGGGCAAGTAGTCATGTAATGATAAAGTCAGAATGTTAAGGAGAGAAAAGAGTTACAGTTCTTGAAGAACATTAAAACATAGAGGTTAGAGATGATAATACAATACATACTAAGAAGAAGAGAAAAAGAAAGTCTAGTTCCATTATCTATCAGGGAGGGAGACAGGAACCTTTCTCCCCTCTGTTTTTTACAGAAAATACTATGACCAGATACTCAAAATACATATGTGAATTTAAAAAAAAAAATAAAAAAATTGGAAGGATAGAAATAAATACCAGAAGAAAGAACAGATTAAACCCAATTCTAATAAATTATTTAAAGATAAAGATCTCATAGTATTTTACCCATGAATCCTGAAAAATAAGAAGCCCAATCTATCTTTGAATTTTTATTCTGAGGCTTTGCAGAGATTAGAAAAATCCTTGTAAGAAAGAGAACACTGAAATAAGGTGAAGAAAAAACATAGTATGTCTCATTAATAAAGGGAGAAAAGCAGTACCTGGGGAATCAAAGATCAGACAGTCTAGTTCTGATGAAGGGGATTATACTAGGAAAAATATGAAGACATTATTTATATATTTACTTATAGGAAAATAAAACACTATCTTTCCCAACATGTATTTCTCTATAAATAAAGATACTGGTACAATCTAATTTCCAGCTTTGTAAGGACAGTTAGCTTCATAGGGAGAAAAGAAATAGCAGGCATGACAATACATTGACTTCAGATAATTTTGTAATATTGTCTTTATAAGATTTTTATAAGAAAGCAATGGAGAAATAATCAATTGAAAATAATCCCCTTAAAGAAGATCCTTTCTTAAAAATATTCTCTTGAAGAACATCTATCAGTGTTTTTAGCTTAATTACAAATATGGCCCCACTGGGGTCTTGTCTGGCTACATGGATTTTCTGGAAGTTTCTTTTCTGTTTTGATTTCTGATAACTGAGGAAATGTGACATTTAGTGGAGTATTTTTACCAGTAAGCTAAAGCACATATACTATTTAAAAAAAAAAATCTCCATTAAGCTACCCATTTGAAAAAAATTAAAATCTCTTACTTTTCCTTGTGAATTGTAGAGGAAAAAAAAAAGCAATATTTCTGTTGCATTTAAAAAAATCCTAGTATTTCTATTATTATATTCTGTAGGGCTCAACTTCCACTTGGTTTGAAGACCAAATAATCGTTTGATCATGGTTAGTTCTTGTTTTTAACATTCTGAAAGATTTGTAATCTTATTCATATAATTTCTAATTGCTCTATAATAAGAATTTTTTTAAAATGGCTGTGGGAATGAAGCAGATAAATATACCTTCAAAAAAAATTCTTATCTTCTCAACTGTTAGTCCGCATGGAATCCAATCACAAAGCAGTAATATGACATCTAAAGATACCAGCGTTTTTATCTTTCCTTATTGCTCAGTCTTCAGCCTCTTCTGATTTGCCAGTAAAACTGCCAATTATGATTTACATATCTGTCCATTAGGGAAGCAACTGAGAATGACAAGGAATTACTACTGGACTGCATGGGGGTATTCGTAAACTGCTGATATTCTGACACTAGTAAACTGGGCTGGATTTCAAGGGGCAGCCCTGGGCAAATGATATCAGACATCACTGCCGTTGTCCTGAGCAATACAATGCCATTATTATCAAGTATTCTATACCTGATAATCAACTGATTCCATAAAGTTGCATGTGTTATGATACTAAACAGGATTTTCTATTAGAACTTAAAGAACATGCATCCCGAATAGTGGCATATCTAATACTGCTTTTATGTGTCTGGATTTAATCTGCCTCATAAGAAATCAAATACTGATTTATGTATCAAAACACAGCCATTACGGAGTTTTGAAATACTAGTGTGAGATTTTATAATACATTTACCTGCCTTTTTCTTAAGAGCCCTGTATTGCTCTATGGCTTTAACCTGAAATATCAGGGTGCAAGAATGTATCAGGGTGCAATTATGTGTTGATTTGATTTGCAATGAAAAAAATATGGAAGGATCTGGTTAAACATGGACAAAAAGATTCAAATATTAAGAAAGGACAGATGAAATTTTATGACAGTCTGGGGCTAAGACTATCTTACAGTCAAGGATGGATGGATTTGAAAGGGTACAGGTAAGGAGACTTGTGTTCCAAAAGTAAGAGTCATGAGCACTGAGTATGAAGATTTAGGTTAAGAAGGTCAGATCTAAGAATTTTCAATCCTCAGTAAATTTGCTAAATATACACTTACATTTCAAAGTGATATACTTCCAAACTTTAGTAGAAGTTAGATAACATGCATATTTGTAGTAAGGTATCTTTCTGAGTTATACAGTTACATAACATTAAGAAAAACCAACAAACAAAAACGAACAAACAAAACCCACAAAAAACCTACACAAAAGTTATTAATAACAAAGCCACACAGTAAACTTAGCATGTTAATATACCCTAAAACGTTCTAAGTCCTCCAGAAAAATAGCTCTATTCTGTCAAGCTTTTAGATCTTACATGCTGTAGACTAGTTTAGTTTCCAGCATGTTTGAGTTTGATTTGCTCTAGACTTACATGCAGTGTGTAATTGTACTTTGATGAAGCTTCTAGGTCAAATCAGCTCTGCCTACTGAGTTTAGACACTTACATGATTAGGTCACCAATAAACTGAAAGAAATCAGTGCTTTGTATTTATGGAACTATTATCTGCATGTGTTCTGTTTTAGCAGCTTAAATCTGTTCCTTGGTTTTGAATATTAATCTTTATCTGTGCAATCCTTATCTGTCTGACTGGGTTATTTTGCTCTGAATTAATGTAAAAAACTAAATCATTGTGCTACAAATATACTCTGTTGCATATTGTGAGGCCACTGAGAGTTTTTTAATCTTTCGCTAAAGAAGAATCATCGTAGAAAATTCTGAATTATTCTATGCATGAGAAAAGTCTTGTGAGTTCATCTAATTAATTGTAATATGGTGAAGAAGATGAGAATGTATTACAGAAAGCTTAAATGTTTTCAACCTCTCTTTTGAAAGATTAATAGTGGCATCTCAATGTGAGAAAAACAATCCAGGGGGAGACAAACCCTGAAGAGCTCTTGAATAGCTAAAAAGACAAGAAATCAATAAGGCCCGTAATTATTGGCACATAGATTTAATGAAGTGTAAAACTTTGGTGTTGTAACAAATTAAAACTCCATTAATGTCTATGGATAATGAAGAACAAAAAATTATTAAAAATGCATTCTTTTCTTTTCTCATACACTTAATTCAGAATTATTTTTAATGTAAGAAATAGCTGAAGGAGACTTAAAAACGCAATTTAATGGGAATTTAAGACTTATTATGAAGCAAACCTAAGCACTTTTTAATACTTCCCAAATGGATATAGAATTTTAAATTAGTAACAAGCTGCACTGAATGGACTTGGAAATTAATATGAAATGTACTACAGGCAGGTTAATTGGGTTCATTTCATGAAAGCATATTCTAAATTAGCTAAACTTAACCTGTTGATTTTTTTATTTTTTTTTTTTTACGAAAAAAAGGGCTGAAGCTAGTGCCATCGGGTTTGATTCTGAGATGTAGAAGAATCTGACTGATAGCTGACTGGGAACTGGGAAGCTGATATTTTACACGTACATTACAGGGAATTCTCAAAAGTGTTTGCTGTCCATGGAGGATGAATCAGACAGCTTTGACAAATATTTGCAGTAGTATGAGTGTCCTTCTTGTCTTACTGTAATATTACTGCTGGATAAGTCTTTCATTTATTAAAGGTCTTTCCTGTTTTCATACAAACCAAGCTTCCAACAGAGATAATATTATTTTCTGTGACACTGTTACATACATATTTCCCTTGTATTCTACTGAAATGCTACTAATTAATTAAGTTTGGTAGATTTTATCACATTGTCGAACAAAAGCTAATCATTTGGAGCAAATATTAGTCACAACTTGTTCTATATGTGCATCTTCTCTATATGTGCAATCTGTCTACATGCATAATGATACCTAAATATTGTAGAATTTTATTATAGAAAGCATACCTAGTACATCACAGAAATAGTTGTAGATCTTAGATTATGTAAACCCTATATAAGAAACAGAATGGAACAATCAAAAGACAAACACATTTAGCTATCAATTTAAGTAAATTGCACTACTAGGGAAGCATTTGAATTTGTGCTCAGGCATGAAAGATAAGGCCGTAGAATAAAGTATGCAAAAAAACCCCTTGAGAACAAGATTACAGTATTTAAATAATAACCTATAGAGAGACTGCATAGTTTTCACATAGGAATCTCACCTCGAAATAGTTAATCCTTGTCCTTAATTCTGATTCAGGACATTTTTCTTGATTGTCATTCCCCTGTGCTGAGAAATACCCTCCTGGCGATGGCTGCTGTCCATGTCTTTCTCAGTAACTGCTTGCTAACCCCTTAGCAGAAGAGCCCTATTTGCCCATTGGCAGCTTGATTTCCTGTCAGGCTTTGAAAAAAAGCAGAAGAAAACATAACTTGAGTAGCTATTTCCACTTACGCATGGGAAAAAGGCAGAGAGAGAGTCAAAAATGATGAGCTGAATAAGACCTAAGGCCAGGCTGGAAAATGAGTTTGATGGTCTTCCAACCATATTGCAAAGATGACAGCTAAGCGCTGTAATTATAAAGACCAATATTCTTAGAATCTCTTGTTAGTTATATGCTATATTTTTTGACATTATAAATACCTAAAGTAAGTTAAATGCAAAACCAGAAGTTTCGGTTACCAACAATCAAATGTTTGAGGATATACTGAGAGAAACCATTCTGCTTGCACCATCTCTTAAAAAATTTCTGCTGTAGGGTTTGAAACTACTTGATTCTGACAGAAACCTGAGGTAAAACAGAGATGGGAGAGAAGTCATACCTCAGGAATGAATCACTGCTGATCATAACAAAAATCTATTCCTGTGGAAAATCTACCTTTTTTGTTTCCAAAGTGTATGCTTTATTGATGGAAATTGCCTAACCAAAGGCATATAAACCCCAAAGTTGCACTGTGTCATTCCTATCAAGTCAGATTTACAATAAGAATAGAGTACTTTCCTGAGATTTTTAGGTGGAAAATTCACATTAAACATCAGTCTACTACATTCCTGAAGCATTTTCCTCCAGACTCAACAGTGGATGTCTCTATGTATCCTGTGGTAGACCTTACTATATAACTTACATTGATTTCATAGTTCAGAAATAGCAAAAGAAAATTTGGGGTTTTTTTTTGTTGTTATATTTCATCATTCCTATTACACAGTCTGTGGCAAACCATAGCTCAAGGAAAAAATTGTCTTAAATGGCTGATGCAGACTTGGACAATTATTACCTTTTATTTAGAAATAAAATTAAACAGACTTTAGTTATTTGGGAAACTGTTCTCCTAAAGCCAATGCATGACAGATAATAAATAGGAAAGTAAAAATAAAGATTTCATTTTCTGTTAAATGAAAAAATTTATTCCAAAAATTTTGCCGGAGAAAGGGATCACTTGGCATATGTTAAATAATCTGACTCTACCTACTTAATTAACAAACTTCAGATAATTTTATCGAATGGCATTTGATTAAAAAATCAGGATTCAGAACAATAAACAATATTAATATTTAAAATTAAAAAATTAGAGCTATGTTTGATCAATAACAAAGTGATTGGATGAATCTAAACAAATTATCTAGCCTAAAACATAGGAAGGTGTCTGATTGTGGACCTAGTCTGACTGGTCTTTGCTCTCCAGCAGCTGCCAGTCAGGGGAAGTTCTGAAAACTCCATAAAGGATGATTTTCTGCAGGAAAGATAAAAACATTTCCAGTCTCCACTTAATTTTTCACATATTTTTTAGCCTAATATTCCTAATTTTATTTTTTTTTAATAAGCATGAAAACTTTCCTGTGACTTTTCCAAAAAAAGGTGTGCTTTCTATTTCTCTCATCCTCACAGATATTATAATTACAAAGTATACCAGGGAATATGTCCTAGTTATTTATCTGCTGTTAATAAAATACAATTTCATTAAAGAACAGAAAAGCATGGAACAAGTCAGTGTGGAAACCAAGAGAGTTTTGGAAGAACTGAAAACAGATATTTTGATCTTCTTGGCCAGGAGTTTTGTATGTTTTCTGTCTCCTTAGTTTTCTCTTCATTGTGTTTGAGACATTTGTTTCCATCTGGACTCACGAAAAAAACACATTCATTTCATAGCACCTACAGACGCATTTTTAATTGATTCATTAAAAATAGCCACTGGTACTTACTAGCCTTCAATTACCTTGGCTGCCTCCTATGAAAAACATTTGTTGCTGTTTATCATTTTGATACACTAATCATAAAAAAACCTTAAGAGGCCTCGTTATTTTTGGTTCCAAATCTGTCAGTAAGCTTCATCACTACGTCTGTCTCAGTCCCATCATTTTTATACCTATTCAACTTTTACTACATGTTGTCCTGGGCGCAGGTGCCCTGGCACTGGCAGTGCGAGTTGCAGGGGCCTCTGTGAGGAAGGACCTGTGGTGGTGATAACTCAGGGAAATGCATTTAAGATGGGGAAAAATGCCAGTGAGCAGAGTGAGGAAAAAAAACCCAGTGGAAAACAGGAGAGGGAACAAGAGGGAACTTGTTTTCTGATCAGAGAAGGAGATACTCTAGGTGCTGGAGCAGAGGAAAAATGTGAGCAGGAAAGAGCAGTGGACGGGAGCTGTTATGGACTGCTCCCCATCCCCCTGAGCCCTTTGGGATAGGAGGTGTTGGAGTTGGAAATGAAGGAGTGAAGTTGAGTGCTGAGCCCATGAAAGAGGAAGGAAAGTAACATTTTAATGTTTTTGTTCTTGTTTCTACTACTATTTTAATTGGCACTGAATTCAATTAATTTTCCTCAAGTTGAGTCTGTTCTCAAGAAGGTACTTGACAAGAAATCTTCCTGTCTTCATCTGGATCCATCATCTTTCTCATTGTGTATTGTGGCCCTGTGTCACAGCGCAAGAGTGGGTGACTACTTGGATGGGCATTTATTTGGCTGTTAGCCAGGGTTAACCCACAACACATGTTTACCTCTTTCTTAAAATTCTTCTTATGCCATCCCTTGCCTACACTTCTCAGTCTATCTGTAAGGTTTACTCTCCTTTATATCTTACATTCTCTTTATTCATATAGATAATATCCATATTTTTGTGGTTTGTGTTAAGCTCTACAGGAATCTGTTAATGTACTTTTTATTTTAACCGATTAAAATATTTTTTTCTTGTTCCTTCCTTAGGAGTGTCAGTCATCTTGTGATTGATCTGATACAAAGCTAACTACAAATGATACAGAAAGAGGTTTGTATGGAAAAGACCATAACAGAAAAATATCAGCATAGTAATTATCTCCAAAAACGGTATGCTGGTAATAAATGGAATTACTAAGGGAATTGCCCTGTTAAACTGGAATGAACTATCAAATTTAAATGCTGACAAAAACGAAGATTTTAATTACATTAAACTTCTGTACACAAAAGTTGTTATAGCCCCTGGAACTACTTCGTGATTTACAGGAAATCTATTCAGCCCCAAATCCTGAATCGTCTGATCTGCATTTTTCAGAGTACCTTGTTGAGGAAATTTCTTGTAGACTCTTCTAGTTATCAGAGGGAAAGCATCTACCTGGATAACAAATCCTAAAGATGTTCTACATTACACAAAGAAAACAAAGCCGACTCCTGGCATAGGCAATTTGGTTAGGTCTCCATCAAGATTAGAGAGCACGTTTAACAACTGTGACAAATGATTTTAGGTAGAAACAACAGTGAACCATTGTAGGGTATGTTTGGAGATAGCTTTCAAATATATAGCTATTTTCACATTGATGTTCACGAGTCCATAGCTATAAGTAGTAATTTTCTATTGTTTGTTTGGAATAATTATTTGCTAATGTATTTGAAGCAAATTGTTCTGTGATCCTTACTGGGAGAGAGATATGAAATCCAGTTCAATTGTATGCTTTGCTAGCATACAGCAACATGAATAGGTCAGAGAGTGGAGATTTTAAGTGATTATATGCTCAGACATTGAGGTCAAGGGAAGTTTGATTTGAAAATGGCAAATGAGATTAGTTCCTAAAAGACTCTTTAATAAAGGTTATCAAATTAAGAAATTTAATAGGTAATCTATAAAAATTTGCATTCTAAAGCATACAATTCTGAATAGGATTTTCTCTTCTTCCTGAGTTTAGCCTGTGGTTTACTACCTGTCAAGTTGTAACTGTTTCCAAAATGCCATGTATGTTAACTTGCCTTTCCCCAGACACAAAATATGCTAATCTTGACCTATTGCTAGTTGATTTTAATACTTTCTTCCAATTACTCAGTTTTAACTTTTCTCCATAATTCCTGTAAAATTGCACACTCTTACATTGCAACCTTAAAACTGCAGTGGGCAAGCAAATACAGTTCCAGGTCTGCGTTAAGAAAAATTTCTCATTATTTCTTTTTCTTGATGACAACTTATTCTTCTCTTCCTTTTTCTTTCTTCATACAAAAATAAAATCCGAGAAAAAAGAGGTTTCTTCCCCTGTCACATTATCACTACCATCAATGACATAAATAGAAGTTCATTATACAACCAGTGGTAATATTTCATGACATTCCTGGAAGTGGGTTACAACTGGCTGTCCAATATCTTTTGGATACAATCCATGATTAACCAGACTTGCCTTATTTTTTATCAGGAAACCCTCAGGGCTGAGATAGAAACATAAAAAGGTAACCTGAAACTTTTCAGAGATCAAGAAAAGAAACAAACTAAGCAATTCAATGTACTGATTCCAGACACATGTGTTTTATTTATATTATTATCCTAGGGTTATTCAAGTGAATTTGTAACAGGGCTCTTTTTGCCATTGCAAATATTATACTTCAGTGAATGTTACTTTTATTTTCACAGTCTTCCATGGTTATCAAAATTTTCTGTTCAGTTGTTTTAAGGCAGAGTCTGATTAATACTTATTTTAAAGTACACCTGTAAGGCATATTCTTTCTTTTATAACATTTCCCAGATTGTTAATGCTGGACTACCACAGGAAAAAAACTCCTGTCCACTGAGACAAACAGTCAGGGTTGTAGCAGGTTATGACTATTCATGGGGTTTTTTTTACCATTGCATTGTATAGCAGACCTAGGACAACTTTAGGAACAAATAAGCCAATTTACTTTTGCACATACAGACTTAGTATGAAAAAAGCCCAGATGGGACCAAAAACCAAATCGAGCATATAAATTCAAGTAGAGATCTGAGAATGACAACTGAACTGGAAACCATAAGCAAGTTACTAAATGTAGTGATTTTCATGTATTTTAAATTTAACATAAAAATAGCTGCTACTGCTTTTAATCCAACCACTTGATAACACTGAATGATTTTATCTTTATGGGAAAAAGATAGTATATAGATATTATTTTAAATTTTATTTTTTAAATGGTAAACGTCAAGAAAGCAAAAATGAAAACCTGACATTCTTTACATTGTTTCAAAGCAATATTTTACCAAAGATTTCACAAGTTATCTTCTGGGCAATGGACAAACTTGGTGTGAGAGTGGAAAAAGGCCCTGGTTTTCAATACCTTTGAATCCTCTTAATTTGAACATTTTTTGACATCATTTAGAAAAACATTCATTAAATTTTACTTGCAATATATTCATATAAATATAAATTTAGAAAATAATTTCTCATTAAATTACTTTGGCTAATCAGAGTACTATACAACTGCATGATTATTTTATATGCCTCAAAATACAAATAGCTTATTACAGCTTGTATAAAAAGGATGCTTACTGTTTTTAATCTATTTGCCAATGTTACTTTATCAATTTATGTCAGAGTTGATCCACTTCAAGTAGTAACTGTTCCAAGGAGTAGAAAAACAATCCACTGCTTGATTTTTGGGGGAAAAGTCATCAGAAAGGGTCCATTTCCCCTTCTGTGCATATACCACACTGCTAGAATGGCTACCAATGGATAACAAGGAGATACTAGCCTTCTTTTATGAAAGCACATAAAGATTTGGCTCTTACTGCTTCTTGTTAAAAAGATGACTCTTTTTGAACCTTCCCAGAGTTACCATATTCACGCAAATAACCTACTAGCATACTAAAAAAACCCAACAACATAAATCAATAAAAAGCACAGAAAAGTGGAAAAAATATCTAGGGAAAACTTACATAATTATCACTGAATGGCAATGCTACCTACCTGGGGCTAACTGTATATTTTGCCATTCATTTTGTGTGCTGCTATTTTTTTTTTAAATATTCATTGCTATAAAAATTTGAAACACAAAAAAGCTGTAACTTATATTCAGATTCTTAGTCATGCATCAAAATACACATTACTCAATGAATGAAAGACCATTTATTATAATAAAAATACATTTTTTGGGCATTGTAACTTTCTTCTTAACTTTCACAGGTAGTTGCATTTCCCCTCACTTTATGGCAGTTCACAAGGCTTCACCTGTAGTGAAATAAAAAGGATTTTCTGGAAATTCTGCAGATAGATATTTTGATAATGAAAAAATATCATTTTAAAGTAGTTGCTATTTGAATAGTAACCAGCTCCAATTTCAGAATTTTTTTAATTATAAATTAATTATTACTGTATAGCTCCTTGAATTATGCACTTTATTGCATTTTTAAATAAAATTATACTAAAATCTAGTCCTGCTTAATTCTAATACCCTGTTTAACACTAAGCTGTGCTCTTTTTATTCAAAATCTGGCTATCTAAATCATTCCTAAAAACCCTTGACCTGAAGAAGCTAATAGAATTAATCAGTAGTTAATAGATTTAATCAAAGTAGGGATAAAATTCATTCAAATGGTGATATCGCATGTTTTCATGACCATTTTGTAATTCCTCCCTACGTGTTCCTCTTTGCCAGCAGCCTTCAGGATATCAGCATCTTTTCACTATTCCATTAACGATGGAATTCCAGTATAGAAAACAAGAGTACTTTAGGATGTTATCTGCCCTAAAGGAAAGTGAATTTTCTCTCCACTTAAAATAGAATATAAAATTAACTGTCTCATGACACATCATTTCCTGTGGCAGCTAGGTTTCCAATTACAAATACAGATAGGTGTCATAAATGTTATGTTATGTTCCACCTAACAGAAAAAAAAAAAAGATGGCTAATCATAGGCAAAAATTATATTTGGAGAGCTAAAATATTTATTATGTTATTGATCAAAGTTTTTCATATATTGAAGTTATTCCGATATAAAAAATGTACTGGGTTTAGCTTCTAGTCCACATGCTTAAATTAAGTGCAGGAAAATGCCCTTAGGGAGAGCTTGAATGCTAGAATGAAGAGGGATCTCTCTGGCGCTGTAAAGATGATATTGAACATTTTTCATGACATGTTACTTCTAGTTGTTTCTGGAACAAATGCCAGAGGTGAAGAAATGCAATGTTTAAGTAGCCCTTCAGCTGGTATAAATTAGAAACCGTCTCAGCACTGCATCAAGCTAAAGAGTTGGAAAGGTCAAATAAGTTAGAATATACCTTTACTGCTATCTCTGTATTTGAGTGACATCAAGAATGTCTTTAGTACTGAGAAAAATTGGGGCATGTCTTCAAAGTTTATTTACTATTTTTATTCATTAATAAGTAAAATGCATTTCTATCCCGGCCATGGTACTTTGGGTTAGAAATCATTAACACTATGAATTACTGAGCTTTACTGTGAGGGTTAAACTGCAGCCTAATTCTTTGGTGTTTTCTGATCCCAGACCCTGGACCAAAATTGTAAGATTTTGCTGCATTATCCTATCCACCTTCTACAGGAAGCAAGGAAATTCTAAACCACAATGTTTATATCTATATATCTATATATAACAGTATGATAATATTAAAGTAAGATTTGTGCCAATGGTCTACCATATATTCCCTTTGCCCGCTCAGAAATTCTGCTCAGTATTTCATGTACAGTAATAATACATACCATAGCTCTCTGCTATAGTTTCCAAAGTCCTTTAAGAATAATGTCAGAGAGCACTACTATTTGATTGATGTCACTAGCAAAGTATTGCTCCTTTTTGACAGCATTTAATGATTCAGGTCACTAGTCTGAACCATACTCAGTAGCTTTATCAAGTACACAAAACCTTTCTTCAAAGAGAGAACAAAAATGGGAGCTTTTTCTTTTGAAGGAAAATGTGAATCCATCTCAGGCACTAATTTTTCATACCTGTACAAGTGTATTTGAAAATAAAATAAATGCACAATAATCAGTTCAAAAGTGCTTTGTTTATTTGCACTCATAATTGTTCTATAAAGGAAACAAACAAATAATGCACTCGGGCATATGAAGAAGACATCACAAAAAAAATAAAAGGATTCACTTCAGATCTTGTATGAATTAATTTTTTCTGAGGTTCTACAGCTGAACAAGTATAGCTATAACATTAACAGTAAATGGCATTATAATTATGAGCAGCACATTATCAAGATACTACTTATAACTATTAAAAAGTCAACAACACCTAATTACAAAATTAGCTTTTATTTTCTCTCTTGAATGGTATAACAACATGAACATGTTGTTTGCTAAAAACCATTATTTTCATAATTGAAATTACTGCCTTTTGACTTGTGTTTTGAAGACTTATCTAGTTTCAAATAATTTTGAGACAAGCCTTTCCAAGAAATACCTGATTTTACAGTTATGAAACATTAAAGAACTATGTTTTTGTAAGCAAATGCTGTTAAAACAGTTAAGTAAAAGACAATTTAAATTATTTTTTCCTCTCTTGAGTTTTAAGGATAAATAATTCTGTCACATGACAGATTGTATTTTCAGCGTCACAGAATACAGACCTCAGAAAACACTCAGTACTTGTATCATAGCTCAGTCAGTTCACATATGACGTAAATCAATATAACTCTACTGAAGGCACTAAAACTACATATATCTACAACAGCTAAAGATCCAGACTTTAATATTCACCAGGCTGATTGTCTCATTTTCAGATGTCTCTCCAAACACTGTTGCTTTCACTTCACGTAGAGGAATTCCATAAAAATTTACATATTAAAAATAAAGAGTACTCCAAAAAGCTCATGAGAGTGAGCTCCAAAGCTCCAAAAAGCTCATTGAGAGTGAGATTCTGTTTGCAGATGAAGGTGTCTGTATGTGTATATTCATATGTGAACTAGAGATCAGCAAATTTGCACGAGATATCTATTGTCAACTGAAATTCTCTCAAGGATCTTTCCATCTGCCATGCCATTGGGTTTCTGCTTTTCTATAGGTTCTGCATTGCATTTGAATCCATGAGGATATTGCAGATAACTTGGAGCACCTAAAATGGCACAAGGTGCCTTCATAAAGGGAAGTGACCCATGTGATAGTCAACACAGTCAGTGGAGGTTAAAGAGCAGTTCAGCCACTAACAGTTCAGCAAAATAGAAATTTAAAGTGAGATTCCAGATTACAAGAATTTAGTGCCATTTTTGACCCTTTGGGACACCCGAGTCCTGCTTATGTTGCTAAAAGATATAACGTAAAACCTACAGAGACACTCATCCTTTTCAAATGAAGAGTTATTTCAAGCCTAAGAGCATATCCCACAGTGTTTACAATGACAAAGGATGCCTCTGGGGAACTTAATGCTCTGTTTGGGTGGCTGATGTCAGCAACTGAAACAGTTAATGATTTATGTGTTCTAGGATCATCAGGGGACTTTTGCAGGCTGGGAAGAGGAGGCTGTTGGCTAATCAAAGCCCATCCCTCTGCCAATCCTGAAAGGCAGGAAAAACCCTTTTACCATGCTCCTCACAGGAACTCTGCACAGGCCCAGGAGACGTTGGAGGCTCATAGCATGACCCGTGACACTATCCATGGATATAATAACTCCTAACTTCCTTGAGTGTGTGGGCTTCCCTCCCCCACCCCCAATGGATTAAGACCACCACTTCAACTGACAGACACGGAAGCTGCAACTACCAAGTACCATCGCTGGACCCCATGGGCGGTGGGTGACTAGATACATCTTTCCACTCTCATCTTTTCTTTCCCTTACTCTCCCTTACCCTTATCCTGTTTTTCCTTTCTCTCCCCTATGCATTGTCCCTAAAGGTTATCTTTATAACATATTGCTATAGATGATAGATATAGATGATAACACCCAAAATGTCAACATACCTGTCTACCTTAGAAACAGAATTGTTCTAAAATAAGCCCTACATATGTTTGCAAACACCGATTATTCAGTGTCATTTCACTCTAATCCACCCCAAGGAATTTATTAATAAGAATGTGGGTTACCCTTCCCTTTCTGGGATGGTTCATAACAGCTGATCAGCTCAACAGCTTTTGAGACACTATTTCAAATATTGACAACATTGAATGGATAACTAGATATCCACTGGTCTCCTAATCCGTGAGCTAAATCCTACACTGAGTGATGATAGTAATTTAGCCATTGTTTTCCCTAACATGTTTCAAGTACTATAAATTATTTTAACTCTGAATATAGGCATGTTGCATAGCTATTCACAGTTCTCCGTTTATGGAACCTTTTTTATGACATACACGATTTATAAACATACATGAAACCTCAACTAATTTGTGCTGGCAATACTTTGCTAATTCTTATGGCCAGATTTGAATTGTAAACTGAAGGACAGGGGTACCTGACTAGTCAGTTTATGTGGTCTTCTTCATTTGATAGCAACAACATCTTCTGAATACCCAGAAAAGCAGCCATTTCTATGGCTCAAACCAGAAACCCATAACATGTAATAAGATGTAATAAGGGATTTAAGGCATAAAGAACTCTTAGACCTGTTTTAGGAAGTGAACCACTAAGGTGAGGCAAGCTACCATCCTCCTTCACTGAAGAAGCACTGCATTTAGTGTTCCTCCTAAAGGTGTCATGTTCATGTTTCTAAAGCTGACCTATGGCTTGGTATCTGCTAACTGCTACAAAACACAAAGTCAGATATTATTGTTAAAGGTAATATGTTTCATTTAAACAGGTAGTCTGTGGTTTGGTTGTGTGGAAGACCAAACAAAACTGCATTCAAAATAACTCATCTGTTTCCAAATGTAATTAATCCATTCATTGATGGCTAAAACCCATGAATGTAATGGACTCACTGGGTAGTCTTTCATCTTCACAGTTATGACCTTTACAAGTATTGAAGAAATATTGCATGAGGCAACTCAAAAGTCAGATAACATGAAATGAGACATTCTGGCTGGAATCTTTCTGACAAAGCCAAATTTCACTAAAAAATAATATTTCATTAAGCTCCAGCATATTTTGTCCAGACCTTCCACTGAATTTAAGTTAGTATTTCACATTTTGTGTAGGATCTTGACAAAACTGTCTTACAGCAAAGGATATTGGAGGATGTCTGTTGACAGCCCAGGGATTTTTTGCATCCATCACGGAAATTAACACCTTCAACACACCACAGCTAGTCTGTCGGAACAACATGGTCACAATCAAATGGCTAATAGCAATAAGTAGGCTTCTAAGGTGTGATGAAACTAGCCAACAGGGTCTAAGAACATTTGGATACGATGGAAATTTGCAAAAAACTCCTGTTGTAAGTAGCTTTAATTCACTCTGGACCTCCCTATCCCCAACCATTTCTTATATATCAAAACCCATATTTTTCAGCTTGTCTAAATGCAGAAAAGAATAATTTGAAACTTCACCAGAAATACATGTTTTGTTTTAAAAAAAGAACAAAACAACAAATCTTCTTTTCATATTATTAGAAGTATCCCTCTTTCCTTCAACCAACAATGTACCTAAAGACAATTTGCATATAGTGCATAGATATTAAGATCCAATTTGCAAAAGCAAAATAAATTTTATAATGGAAGTCTTAAATGCATTAATAATTGTTGACACAAATTACAGCATTTAAATATGTAACCAGATGACTAAACCTGAAAATGAACTATCTCAACAGTTGCAAAAAATGCAATCATCTGTTTTGCAATTATACGTCCACCTTTTTGATTCTGGAAATGACTGCAGGTGCAAAATGGAAGGCTGGGTTATGTATCCTTTTAAACCTTGGTCCTTACGGTAATTTGCATTTTAATATGCATTTGCAGAATATATTGTAATTGTTTCTCTAGAGCTCATATCTATGATTTGAATACATAATATCCATAGCACAAATTGCATATTACAGCTCCAGAATACAAATTGTATTTTAACATGCCTATTGATTGGAAAGTAGTAATTTGCGTGCAACATGTAGAAGCTACTGAAGTGTTTCAGCATTATTTTTACATTATGAAGTTTAGTAGTTGATATCATGTAACATGCCTACTGAAGTTAACTTTAAACATTACAGAACACCAGAAAAATGCATCCTAAAATTTAAAGTTCCTACTTTGCTTTAAATTTTTTCTCCTTCAATATGACTTATGTTTAAACTGTAGCTCTTCAGAAAGTTTTTCTTTTAATACTTTATTTATTTCATCTCTTTAATAATTTTAATCCAGTGATAAATACCTTGATAACAGTGCAGCACCCTATGAGGCATAGAAACTACCAAAAACATTCCAACTCACTTCTCCTCACCACTCTGCGCATACATCCATCTTACTACTTCTGTTTACTGCTGCTTTCACTGAGAACCTGTGTGAGAGCTTCAGAAGCTCCATTTACAATATTACCTGATGGTATGGCAGTCAAAAACTGAAGAGAAGAAACCATTGCATTCTTTTTCACCCAAGTTTTCCATATCCTAGCTGTGCACAACTAGAAGTAAAACTGGCCAAGTGACAAATTTGCTCTTCACCCTTTCCCTCCTCCACCCATCCTTTTTTTAATTGAAATGAGAAGCAAAGCAAAATTATTCTGTCTCTTTCTAATTTTTCCTCTTGCAAGTTGCACTTTCTAGAAACATACACAACAGCACACTCAGACGGGCACCAGCTTTTGCATATTTGCAAACTCTTCTCTTTTTTTAAGGGGATGTGAGTCTATTATACCAACCATGTGTTGAATAGATGATACTGATATTATTTTTAAATAGGACCTATTACTTTAAATGAGAGTGATAATAAGTACTGGATTGAAGTTAATAAAAAATGACTGTTCATGTGCAATATGGACACGGGCTTAGAAATTACAAACTCCTTCATTTCTTATAAAATTCCTAAATTAGAACACATATTGAGAGGACTTACCATGCTCTCCTTTAAATAAACTGTAATTATTTTTATTTTTATTTTTTCCCTGTAGCATTGTGTTATTTTTCCTTTGGAATTTTGACATTACTTATAGGACTAATTTTCTGAGTCAATTGATTATGTTGAAAACAGACAGATTAATATTTTCACTATTGCAATATTTTCAACGCTGCCACTAGGTACACTAGACAAAAAAACATGCCCCATTAAAGAGAACAGCTACTCAGAGTACAATTCCCAAATGGCATTTCAGTGAAAGTAAGAAGCAGTTCAATGTTTTGTTCAACTGATTCCTTGAAACTCTTTTCAGTTGAAATTGGATTTGGTCACTTCAAATTTGATAAATACTAAAATGACAATTATTTTGAAAGTATTTTCATAGAACAGACATATATATGTAAGTTTGCATGTATATATGTATGTATATAATTTATCATGCGGAAAAAAACCCCAACCAACATCGTAGAAACTTCAGTTTTCATCTGTGAATGATCGTAATAAAATATTTTCAAGCAGCTTTCTTCCACAGGAATGTGTGAATACTAAGACCTGATGACACTAATTGGTTCTGGAAATTGCTCCTTTGCGGTTTTCAGGCAGCACTGTCCACTATAAAACTTATTATGAAGTGCCACAATCTGCAACACAGGCCATTTTTCTCACAGGAAGAAATGGCATCACAGTTTACTTCTCACTTTCAGTTTCTATGCTGCTTTGATACATAGAAGATCACTGTTTCTTTTGCAGAAACAACATTGCTTTCAAAAATAGGTTCCTTTCCTCCTTAGTGTTTTCATCAAGTTTTCTTCCATAATCCATAACACTCTTATAAACTGCACCTTTACCAAGAAGTATTTAAATCATGTGATGTTACAGTACTGTCAATTCCATGGCAGTTTACTGATTACCAAAGCCAAAATGGCACCAAAGTTATTTGTTAATGAACAGAGAGAATACTTGACAGTTCAATTATTAACAAGACAGGTAAAAATGAACTGGTTCCAGTGTAAAGAACAGATCTCCATTTGGGGAAAATATGCTCCAACTCTAACGACTGAATTTTTGTTATGAATTTACAAAGAGAACAGAATATTTCCTCTTAGGCTTGTACCATAGATTAGCTTTTTGTTTGTAAGGAACAGTTGCTTTTGGAGCATCTAGTATGCCTATTCAAGAGCTATCATGGCACTATCAAGTTTGCTTGCAATTGAATTGTCAAGGGATTAATTTCCTAGACATAAAGTTTAGTTCTAATGGGTAAATAGTAGAGTCTGTTCAAAAAAATCAGACAAACTGCAGTTGTAATTAGGAAAAAAAAAATCAATGAAAAACATTTTGAAAACAAAACAGAACAAAACAAATCAAAACAAACAAACCCCAGTAAAATGAACCAAATGGGTACACAGATCTTTAATGAATGGCAAACTACATTTTTCATTTTAGTTTGACTGCTATATTGATGGAAAAATCTTTAATCCAATATAAGGCAGCGTGGAGAAGTTATGCATTATGTGTATTTCCATTGCACTTATGGCCATATCTGCTACACAGTTACAGGGCAAGAATAATTACAATCTATTAGTGGCCTTGTAAGAATTTTCGAAAACACTTTTACTGGGTGTTTCTGGCTACTTAATAACATAAGAGCCTTAAGGTTAGTTTTTGAAAGACATTTCTGTAGACAGACATCTATTAAAGTTTTTAAATTACTGACTTGGATAATTTCTGAGGTGTCCATTTGTGCAGTTATTGTATAAATAATTTGAAAATATGCATGGTCCTTCTGCAATATAAATGGTGTAAAAGTCTTATTTGTGAAATACAACCAAAATTTAACCAAAATTTCTCTAATTATTTATTTGGATAAATATCAGTGAAGATTACAGTATATAAACTAAGTACATGAGTTGTCATTGAACAGTAGAAAAGTAGGAAAAATACTGAGGGAGGAAAGTTGTTCAAAAATAAAATAGAAAAGTGGGTATTTCTCAAATAGTACTAATAATTATCAACATATGCAGACTGTAAGTAGATTTACAATGGGAAAATGGGGTGTCCTTCAATATCAGATATCACAGCATGAATTCTAAGTGTTTTGTCACTGAGTTCTGTTATTCGGTATTTTAATTCAAATATCTCTTAAGGCTGATATTATCCCTTTCTGCCAATGTAACATGCAGCTATAACTGCTAGATGAACATCCTGAGCTACACTGAGCACCCCGCAGAAAAGTCCTGAGTTTTGTAAAACTTTGGTTCACTTTTTATCACTGTGGCTGTTGGGGATCATTGAGACCACAAATACCAGACAATCAAAGCAAACTATTTCTTGCACGGCCTCCAGGATGTGGCCGATGGACAATATGGTACTGCCCACCGAGTTCCAACCTCTGTCTTAGAACTGTGCATCAGGCGCCCTGTGTTTTGCAGCTGAGAGCAAGAACAAGCTAGACTCAAAGCTCAGCTCCATGTTGCAATTCTCTCTAAAGACAGGCATACAAGGAATGTGAGAAACTAATAATACCATTACAAAACATCTCTTGTGATTTTTTTTTTTTTTTAATTTTCAGTTCAGTGAGAGCTGAAAATTTCTCCCAGGTGCCCAGAAATATATTTTCAACTTATGTGTTATACTCCAGTTTATTTATTGGAGAAAAAAATGAGCAACTGTATAATGACTCAATTGTTTATTACAATAAGAGGAGCAGGAGATCAAATGAACTTTTTTTCATGGTTGCACACTATTACATAGTAGTGTAGTTATGATGTATTTATAACTATCCATTTAATCTTTTTGATTTTTGTTTTATTTTTAGCATTAATAAAGCTATAAATTATTATATAAGGCATGCATGACAATTACTTAAACAGAAGATAATATAATTTTTTAAGACATTGGTATTGCCATTAGAAACACATTGTCATTACACAACTTACTACTGGAAAAATATGAAAATAAAATAGCTTTTATACAAAAAAGTCCTGTTCATCTTTGTGTTTACTCAATCCTTTTAGGAATCAAGTTTCAGTTATGTCTCAGTAATAATTATTTTCTTTTATTGCTTGGTTTGGAAATCAAAAATCAGGTAAAAATGGACAAATTTCTCTTAAAGTGGGTCAACAAGTGGGTTGCTATGAGAATCTGAGATACTAAGAAATCTCAGCGTTTTCATTGCTTGAGGAAAATACTAGTTGCTTTTGTGTGCCTCCCATGAGGTTTCTGCTGAAGTGACTTTCTTTAAATTATATTATACTTTTCAAGGTAAGATGCCTGAAAGGAGATATAAATATATATAATTTTTTTAATAGAAAAAAAATATTTACAAAATGAAAGATTGCAGTTTGAAAAATAATGATTTTAAAAAACAGTTCTGCTACTAATAGCTATAAATTAGAATTGTATTGGAAATATTTTCAGATATTTATCTTATCTATTTAAAATATTTATCTTTCTTCTACATAATGGCTTGTAGCAATGTAGGGTTACAAGGGCCATTACCTTGCATGACAATAACCATCCTTATAGGCAGTAGAAGTGGAATACAACAGCCATTAGAAAGCACTTATTAACTTCCTTTTTCTTTCCACCCACCTTGCCCAGGGCATGGTGGAGAAAGGAAAGAAGGGTAAATGCAAGAATAATGGTATCAATAAGCTTGATAGATTGTTACACAATTTCTAAACTCTTGTTTGGTAGAGCTTCTACCATATGCTCCAACACTTCATAAAATGAAGATGTTAATTTTTGTTAATGATCTATTTTGGTTTTTTTTTCTTTTTTTTTTAATTTTAAAAAGGAATTTAAATTTAGTTTGAAATTACTAACAATGTTATGGATATACTTTTCTGATGTCCTTATACACATTATAAATGGAAGTGGGGACCAGTCTGTTGACCTATTAAGTCTCTGAGAAGTTATCTGTTAACAAATTTGCTTTAGATATATTCTCTCTTTTGATGCATTCTGAACTAGATTCTTGCTAGAACATGAATACTTTGAGTTTAGCCTTTTATAGACATATGTCTCTATACATTGATCTGCCTCCAGGCATGTTAGTACAATCTTTTGCCTGGAAGGCAGCCATATTGACTACTACTGCTGGGAATGGCAAAGTAGGAACTTTTATATCGTTTATGGACAAGCTGTTCTGGTCATGTGCCTGCAGGCTTAAGCTGTCTGTAAAGTACCTATGTATCAGCTGCTCTGGGAGGACTTTTTAAGGGTGAAATTATATTTCCTTGTATGTAGCTTCAGAATTCTCCCCAACAACTCTGAGCTGACCTTTCACAGTAGAAAATTTGACGGACTGCCTTCCAAGAATAGTAAAATTTTAAGATTAGCTCAACATATAATAAGAAAACATCCCAGTATCCTGTATGTTAAATACAACCCCCCTGTATACAAAATACAAGTTTACAGGGAATTACTCAGAGTACAGTCAAGGAGTATGAGTATACAGAGCAGATAAAGTGTATTGAGGTTTTTGTTAAGACAGTACATTTGGATCACTGACTTCTCTTCCTACTTGTACTCTGCATCCTTAGAGCAAACTTCAGCAAGTCACTTTGGGAATATACATTTGTATTTTGAATGATCCATTAAATTGTCATGAAACTCTAACCTTGCTTTCCGCCTCCTCATCCCCGCTGCCCCCATCACGCATTTCAGCATGTATTGGCTACACCTTGTAGGTTTTCTGTAACCCAGAGGGTTACAGCCTTATGAAGAAGGACTAGGGTCATTATTATAGGATCACAAAATCACTGAATATGCTGAATCAGAAGGGACCCACAAGGATCATTGAGTCCAACTCCTGGCCCTGCATAGGACCAGCCCCAAGAGTCACACCATGTGCCTGAGAGAATCATCCAAATGCTTTTTGAACTCTCTCAGGCTTGGTGCAGTGACCACTTCCCTGGGGAGCCTGTTCCAGTGCCCAGCCACCCTCTGGGGGAAGAACCTTTTTCTAATATCCAACCTAAACCTGCCCTGACACAATTTCAGGCCATTCCCTTGGGTCCTGTCACTGGTCACCACAGAGAAGAGATCAGTGCCTGTCCCTCCTCTTCCCCTCACGAGGAGGTTGTAGACTGCAGTAAGGTCTCCCCTCAGTCTCCTCTTCTCCAGGCTGAACAGGCCAAGTGACCTCAGCTTCTCCTCATACAGCTTCTCCTCAAGGCCCTTCACCATCTTCGTTGCCTTCCTTTGGACACTCTAATAGCTTAATAACTTTCTTATTTTGTGGTGCCCAAAACTGCACACAATATTCAAAGTGAGGCCACATCAGTGCAGAGCAGAGTGGGACAATCACCTCCTTCAACTGGCTGGAGATGCTTTGCCTGATGCCCCCAGGACACAGTTGGCCCTCCTGGCTGCCAGGGCACTGCTGACTCATATTGAATTTGCCACTGTCCAGGTGTCCCCCAGGTCCCTTCCCATGGCAATGCTTTCCAGTTTCTCATTCCCCAGTCTGTATGGACATCAGGGTTGCCCCATCCCAGGTGCAGAATCCGGCACTTTCCCTTCTTAAACTTCACATCGTTGGTGATTGTCCAGTCCTCTAATTTGTTGAGGTCTCTCTGCAGGGCCTCCCTGTCATTGAGGGAGTCAATAGCTCCTCCCAATTGTGTATCATCTGCAAACTTGCTTAGTATCCCTTCCAGTCCTGTGTCCAAGACATTTATGAAGATGTTGAAGAGCACAGGGCCTAAGGTAGATCCCTGTGGAACCTCAGGTCGCCAATCTGCTGTCATCCCATTCACTATTACCCTGCGTGCTTGACCCATGAGCCAATTCCTCACATATCACATGATGTGTTTATCCAGCTTGTGCTGGACATTTTGTCCAGAAGGATCCTGTGAGAGACAGTATGAAAAATTTGAGGATTCTGGGATGAATCCCATCAGGCCTCATAGATTTGTAGGAATTCAGCTGGAGGAGCAGATTCCGCACAATTTCAACTGGGAGTTGATCATCCTCAAAGTCGTGGTCCTCCAGTTCAGGCCTGAGGCACTGAGGCCTTCTTGGTCTGTCATCCGTGTTGAAGATAGAGGCAAAGAAAAAGTTAGTACCTCTACCTTGCCTCTGTCCCTGTTTGTGAGGTGACCACGCTCATCCTGTAAGTGTAGTCTATGATAGACTCACACTATGAAATCCACATTATTTGTATGCTCCTTGATTCTTACCCAGAGGCTCTCAACTGTGCCATTTCCATCTAGGAGCTCCATACATTCTAACCCTTCTGTTACACACAGTGCCACCCCTCTGCCTCTTCTGCCCTGCCTGTCCCTCCTGAAGAGCCTATAACCACTGGCACTGGCACTCCAGTCACATGTGTCATCTCACCAGGTTTGACTTAAGCCAGTCATGGCAAATCTCTTAGACTGGGACAAAGCTTCAAGCTCCTCCTGTTTTTTCCTCATGCTACATGCATTGGTGTAGAAACATTTCAGGTGTGGGATATTATATTTAGTTACTGTATCCTTTTTTAAAATTATTATGGAAAAAATTCTAATTATATTATCATGAGGAAGGAAATTGTCTGATATATAGGTAGCCTTCTGTCAGACACATGGATCAGGAAAAATGATTTGACTGTGATGCTAGACTTTTGCTCTAATTAGTGTTTATGAACTCTATGAAAGCAGATAAGAGGTACTGAAAACCTAGAAATTCACCCTGTCAGACAGAGAGGAAATCTATTGTTCTGTTTCTTTGCATTTCAGCTGCATTAATGAAAGCATTAATAATTGCAGGCCCCATGCCATTTTGCCACATAGTCATGATTTTTCCTTTCACAAAAGAAAATCAGAAAACTGCTGAGTATTGGAAATATTAATGGTTGTTAGAAAAATGTAATAAAGGGCTCCTCTTCTAAAGCATTGCCTGGCTTTTATGTCATTATTCATGAGTGACTAACACATTCCGAGGAGAGTAGCTTTGATACCCAAGGAAGCCATGATGAGCAGCAGTAAAAAGCGTGCAAGGAAAGGAGTTTTTGCATAGAACTCAAATACCAGGGCTGTGTGCAATATATGAGTTTTACAGAACTGAAAATGAATTATTTTTCATGAATGTTGAGAGTAGCACATCATTTGGAAAGAAAGGTAGGTCATAACTTTACAGTGGTTGAAATATCCAAGGATGAATGTGGCATGGGGATGGATACAGGAAAGAAAAGTAGATATAGACCAGGCAACAGCAGACCAGACTAGAATTTGGGAATAAGCAAAATACACAAACGCATTCTTATGTGAGCTCTTTTGATGGCATGTATTATTTAAGCTATTAACAAAATTACGTCATTTTGACACCATATTTAACAAAGTTTTAGAAAGATATTACAACAGAAGACATGAGAATCAATAATTAAAACATAAAATATACTCTTAAAAGAAGGTGTACTTCATGATTCAGTAGCTAGCTGATTGTTGAACTATATTTGTTTAATTACACTGTACATCACTAAATATGTTCAAAAAAAATACAGCCCTTATTCATTACTGTGAAATATCTGGGAAATAGTGTTGAAATAAGCAGCTAATTGTGTGTTAGTGATTGTTTGTCTTCCTCATGTTATCAGATGGGACATTATTTTTATTATAAATAATTGGAGGTTAAAATATAAAAACAAACTCAACCAAACAACCCCTTAAAATGAAATAGAAAAAACCTGCCATGTTTGCTCTCAATCTGCATTTTTAAAAAAATATCTAGACTCAAAAGTCTCAGTTGCATGAAATAACCATTCTTATATTTTTTTCATTTAATTCTTAATCTAAACTCATTTAAAGTGATCTGTGTATCTAGGTATCTGGAATCTATTTATTTATGTCATTATCATTGTTATCATGTCAAACTGATAATATGAAGAATACTTAAAAATCATAGTTTATAGGGAACCTTTTTTCTGATTAATAAGAATAATCTTTGTTCCAGCTTATTAGAAAGATTAAAATACATATTTTCCCTCAGCATACTGTCAAGGAAGTATATTACAAATATACATAATGCTTAAGTTTGCACATTTTGTCAGATTCATTTCCATACCAGGAAGGAATGCTCTTGCATGTCTTTCAAAAGTGACACTTCCCAGCTAGATAATACCGAAGGTTAAAAAATTATATGAAAGACATGAGAACATTTTAATAAACATTATGCAAAGCTGTCTAATGTTATTCATGTAAGCTTTCAGCTGTATTTTCTTCAGTCATCTTTTGCTCTTTTTTTAATCTTGTTTCCTCCGACACATTAAACTGATAGTTTATCAAAAAAGAAAGTTTAAAGTTGAATTATACAAATCTGTAAACAACCAATCTGTAGACAGTCTCCAAGGGTAAGATCAGATATTAGAACATTTCTGACCATCAGGATACTATTGTCAGTACAAGGTGCAACATAAGGATTGTATGATACGTTGAAATCCCAGTTTATTAGTCAAAGAAGGAATTACAAGACAGAACATTCAGTACTCTGTTCACATATAAAACTAAAGGGCTTCCTGTCCTATCTAGTTCAAGAATGCTCAAATGTAAGGAATAAATGCTAAAGCTATCTTCAATAGGAAACTCTTCTAATAAGAAGAAGCAAATTTAGATTCAGTGCTGAAAAATTTCTTTGGGTTTAAAAATTAAAACTCCAATCAAAAAATATAGGTCTTTACAGCAAGACATAAAATCACTGAAATCCTTTGGGTGAGGCTATTAGAACTGAATTCTACCATCAGATATAACTCGAAACACAGTGGTAAAAAAATAAATGGTTAAAGGAAAAAAAAATCAATTTTCATTTAGATGGGGCATAAATATATGTAGTTTTAAGGCACAAAAATTATATCCTGGTGTATTCATCAGTCCTTTTGTTGAGGACTACATCCAGTGCAGGTAGCTCTATTTGCAAGTTGCAGGTTAAGATGCACATTGAGCCCTGGGTGGGAGATCGAGACAAGAGGCTGTGAACTGCCAACCCTTTGGATAACAAGCCAGGTGGATGGACACTGGGAGACACGGCAGGAGCAGAGGACTCAGAAAGAAGAGTGAGACTGTGAGAGTATAAAAGCCCAGGTGTTCCTCTGTTGGGTCGCCCTTTGGAGGCACCAGCTCAGGCTGTTTCTGTGTTACTGCACCATGAATGAATTGCTTTAAGGAACAAGACCTCTGAGAATCTTCTGTGTGAAACCTGGGGTTGAACTGGTCAGGAAACCTGGTCTGACTGTGTGTGAGTGGGGTGTGCAGGGAGTCAAGCGGGGCCCCTATTGGGTCACTGGAGCTGCTGTGAAGGGGCTTCGGACCCAGCAGTGAAAGTCTCCGGTATTGGGAGTGTGACTGCCAGAGAGTCTCGTGAATGGTCAGAGTGGAAAGTTCCCTAAAATTTTGAGTGTATGTTGGAGTCTCTAATTTTCATGACTCTATGTTTAAATAATGAAGGTGTAGCATCTATGTTGTATGTCGATTTCCACAACCATTACATTTCTTTTATTTTTTTCAAAGCCATCCATTTTGCCCTCACTGATCCTTTTTACTCACGGAATAATTTGTACTGTGTACCGCACTGTCCTGCTGATGGAATGGCTGACCAGTTTCTGTTAAGGTTTTTATTTGTTTTCAGTTTATAAGGTTTTGTTTTATTTTATGGGGGATTTTTGTTTTGTTTTGGAGGTTTTTTTTTTTAGTTGGTTGGGTGATTTTTGGTTTTTTTGATGGTGGATTTTTTACCCCTATAGCAATATAATTGATGGTAAGCAGTATATACAGATTGTAGTCTGAGAGTCATTTCTTATCAACAAGGTCACAGCATGATAGAAGCTGCTGTAGCACTATTTAAAGGAATTTCATTGCTGTTTAGAATCAGAATTATGTCTATTTACTGTATGAAACTAAACCACTACATTATTAATACCAGTAAATACCACATATTGATGTCCAAATGGGTCTTTTCTGGTTATATATTACATATCCTCTCAAAGTTGTCACATGGATGATGTACTACATAACACTAATAGCTGTGACTCCAGTGATGTATACCAAATGCCATCACTCCAGCTGAATATTTCATCATAGCAACAGAATTTGTGCTCAAATACTTCAACAGTATGGCTGTAAATATAATACACCTGCACAGACCAATCATCGTGAAACGTGCTAAAGAATTATTTACCCTGTATGTGCAAGAGTGCATGTTTGCATGAGTGTTCACTGCTGTAATCAGACAGTTTTCTGTTTTCATAATAAGCACATTGTTCTTGTTCTTGTCAGAACAGCCTGATGCCAAGTTCTCTTAAGGTTAATACCTTTAACATAGCCAAAATCTCATACCACATTTTTGCTCTGGATATTATTGATTAGATGTCTCTGTGACTTTGGAAAAACAGTATTCTATATCTGCAGTCTCACTTCAGTACCATGGCTTTTCCATTACCAGTGTTCCAGTTCATCAATTGCCCTCTCTTCATTATTTCCTTTAACTTCCCTCTTGTATCACCAATTGCTCTTTTTCTTTAGCTCTTTTCAACCCAACAAAGTATAAAAGCTGTTTCACTATTCACACCTACCCCTAGTATTTAACAATATTCAATGACCTGCTAAGTAACTTGTGGTTTCAACCCAAATGAAAATGAGCAAGTGCCAAAAATCACCCCCCCCCAAACTAAACCAATATAAAC